>JAULKM010084068.1:0-11487 GCA_032355605.1 Rubia tinctorum
CTATCTACTTAGTTGTATTTAGTAAGCATATTGGGCTTAAAAATAGTATCTTTGAGAGGTACGGCGATGACCTCCCAGAAAGTTTGAAGGTACGAGACCTGTTATTCCATTCCTCCTATGGAGTATTTACATGGGGCATGCAATCGGGATATTTTTATAAATATTTTACATAAAACATGCCCGAAAACCCAAGAGACTTACAGAAGATGATATAATAGTATGTGCGAACTGAAGAGGTGAATAACCGCAAGATAGAACGGGAGCGAGGCAAGAAAAGAATCATGGAGGATGCACAAAGAAGTTTTTTAAAGAAAGGGAAGGGAAATACCTCTTCCAAAGGAAGATAATTAGGAATTAATGTGCACCTTAATGCTTAAGTTAGCCGTTGCATTTATCACATTTATTATCATCTTTTGTTTGGTTGATTGCTAGTTTTAGTTAGGTTTGCACGACAAAGGTTTTAGACAATCTTTATTGATTTTCTTATCTAAATCTTGAGTTTTGTAGACTTAATTGAATCTAATGGACACTTTGTATTCATTGGAACCTAGATATTCCTCTTTGATCTCATTATTAGGTTGCTCGTGCGTGCTTTTTTGTTATCTTTTGTAGAAGGTCATCCGTGAGGGTGGTAGTAGATATTTGAATGCTATTTGCAATGATGGTAGAAGATATCAAAGGTCATTCATAAGGATGGTAATAGATTGAAGGCCACGAACTCCAAAGTGTGGTTGTAGATGAAATTGGGACCAAGAAAGGTGGATTCAAAGTTCAAGAAGGCCAAGGAAGAAATGGAGGGATCGTTGTGAGAGGTCACACTGAGCTCTGGAAAAAAATCCAAGAAGAATTATCCCTTGAAGGTGGCACAATTGGATTCAACTTCTCGAGCGCTATAAAATTGACTTTAATAACTCTCAAATCGGATCAACGGTTCACCCGTAGCTAAGTAAAGAAGTCAGCCAACCAAACCAGCTTTGGCTGGCATGGACGCACAAGGCCGGCACGAGGCCTAGCCCAGAATGGTCTGTACCAAGTGACACGGCCCATGTCAAGAGGCCTCGGCATCTCCCATTCCACCCGACAAGGGCCATGCCAATTTCCAGCATGGACAGTGCCCATTTCGGCTAGTCGTGCACTCTAAGTCACCTTTTCACTCCAAAAATTGGCTAAGTACGGGAGCATGATATTCCATTTTACACGGTCCATGCCATTTCACGTCATAAATGCCAAGTCCAGCCCATAGGGTGTGAAAAATGATGTGGGGCGCACCGAGATACTGAGCAAAATGAGGTTCCAGCCGACGAAGCGCACCAAACAACGTGGTATGCGGATCAGAAGGAGAAAAAATGGAGTGCCGGCCAACGACCCAGGCTGGCTAACACGGACCACACCGGCACGAGGAGAACACTTTGTGCCATGACCGGTGGCCCGTGCTGGCATGAGGCTGCAACCCGTGTCAAGAACGGCGTGCCATGCCAACACGAAGCCCCTTGGCTGGAACGGGCCATGCTACGCACCACCCCCCCTGGTTCCAGTTGTGGTTGGTAGGGTTTGTGGCAGTTTTTGGGCCTAGTGTTTGGCCAAATTCCCTACTACTATATATATAGACCTATGTCTACTGGGGTTTAAGTTTATACTCATTTTTTAGATCTTAAAAGGAGGCTAGAGAGAGAAAATACTCTTCCTAATCTCTAGGTTATTTTCTTTTACTATTATTTTGCCCAAAAGTGTTGAATCCAATGAAATACTTGGGTTCAATGCTTAGAGAGTAGAGATATAACTTGGGATAATATTTGTATTAATGTGTTAATGTTCTTTTTGTGAGATTTCTAGATCTACCTATTTCTATGTGTTTTGTGATTATTATGCTAGCTTGTTCTTAATATTCTTGTGAATTGCATGATCGTCAGATTTTGTTTGCACACAACTAAATCTACTTTCATGTTGGTGCACTGTTGTTTCCCCCCATAAAGGAAACCTAGATGCGCTTGGTATGACTGTAGTCCGAGACTAGCATGTGCAAAAATGTAACCATTGTTAATCGTCACGATCGACCATTATCTAGTGAACCGACCAAAGTGGACCAAAGGATTGTGGGTTGAGATAGATTAGGTAGCAACCTAAGATTATCTTGTTGATTCTAGAGCCATCAATAGGACACCTACTTCCTTTGCCTTTGTAGGCCTAGGGGTAGTTTGTTTGTGGTGTTCCACCCAGGACTTAATCGCACGGGGAGTATTTTACTCGCACAATGAGCCATTGCCTTTGTAACACTCTCCTAGTTATGGAGGCGAGACTGATGGAATATTTTTTTCACGCACCTCTAAGTGACAGATAGGGGAAATTTTTTACCATTTTCCACACCGCGTGTCACACACATATTATATTTGATGAAATTGATGAACGAAATGTCATTAACCATATTATGCAAATATTTCTCGAGTGTTAGTTTATATTGTTAATTCTCGCGATCAATTGCATGTTAGTAGTTGTAAGTCAAAATGTCCCCAATTACTGTGTTCACAACACCATTTATTCCTAACACCTGGTCGGATTGACGACCTTGCCACAGTTGTGTTTAGTTGATTATTAGATTCCTAACATCTCTGTGGATGACCCAGGTACTTGCCACTATGTACAATTCTCGGTAGTGTAGTATTAGGAATGGGAGCAACATATAAATCTTATCGTTGACCCTTAATAGCTTCAGCAACCTCCTCTTGTGTTTTTTGACGATTCTTGGGAGGGGGTGGGTCAGAATGTTGGTGACATCATTCGAAGAGACACCTCTGAAAAAAATGCGAAAATAAATATGGCAACCGAACAGGGAGTTATTTCGTGAACCTTCACCAATGATAGCACCTCCAGAAAAGAGATCCAGAGAATATCATTGTGCCTTTCACAAGGGCCATGCATAGGGTGTTCCTGGATGATGGCAGCGCGGTTGAAACTTTATTTTTGGAGTTCTTCGATAAGTTGGGATTCAAATGAACTAACTTAAAGAAATCCATATCCTCTCTCGTAGGATTCACGGGACGAGGGGAGACACCCTTGGGAAACATACAACTACACATTACAATTGGTGAAAATGATAGAATATGTACATTCATGTGTGATTTTGTAGTTATAGATGCACCACGTCCATTTAATACTATTATCCAAAGGTCTTGGATGAATACAGGAAAGGCAATATGGTCCTCGTACCTCCTGGTGATAAAGTTCCCAAATCCAGCAGAAGTAACAACGATAAGAGGAAACCAGAAAATAGCCAGGAAATGTATGGTTATTGCAATGAAAATAGGAAATAATGCGGAGCAAACAAAAATGGTTGACACTATCTCAGATACCAACTTGCTCAAGCGAGAAGATCCTCCAGTAGATTTGGAGTAGAAACCGAAGTGGTAATTTTGGATGAGGAAGACACCTCAAAGTGTGTCAAAATTGGAAAACAACTTCCAAGCCTCAAGAAAGAAAAAATTGTACAAATCCTACGAAGTCACAAAGATACATTTGCATGGACCGTACAGAACATGGGAAGAGTGGATCCAACATTTGGGGTATGCATGCATGTTTTTCTAATATTAGAAAACTTATTACTGAAGATTTATTGTAAATGCATTGAAGAAATGGAGACAAGTGCAATAGCTTCTGCTCAAATTTGTTAGACACATATGCCACCTGACTTTAGCTAATAGACAGCTATTTTCTTAATGTTATTTGTTTTTTATTCTGTAGGTATAAAACAAGTGGTTGTAATTACGTTTTGGTAGATTTGGATATCACAGAAATAACATTCCTCTCTTTTCTCTCTCCCTTTCTTCTCCAAGCTTTCTTCCTGCTCATTCTCACGTCTGAACTTTTCTTCATAATTCATTTTGTTCTTTATGGTATCAAAGAAGAATTAGATCCTTGTTTCTTAAAAAATGGCAATACTCTCATTATCAACCCAAGGAGAAGAGAGCACACCTCATCAAGTTCTCAGGACACAAATCAATCGTGAAGATGAAACCAATCAGTACGGCTCACACGATCCAGTGGCTTTGTATAATTCTGATCACTCAGCCTTAATACTTGTTGCTGAGTTTCCAGATGAAACAAATTACATCACGTGGAGTAGATCGATGATAATTTCTATTGACACACGTGACAAGCTAGGTTTTCTCACCGGTGAAATTGAAGCTTCGGCGGAAGGAGAGCCAACCTACAAACAATGTAGGAAGGTTAATTATATATTTCTCTCTTGGATCTTGAATTCAATGATTAAGAAAATAGCTAGGGGTTTCATGTTTTCTGAAAATGCTTGCACTCTGTGGTCTGATTTGAGGGAACATTTTGGGAAAGTAACAGACCGATGATTAACCAGTTGAAAAGAGAATTGACTAATGTGAAATAGGAGAGTGATTATGGTTGGAGATATAGCTATGATAAGCCTAATTTTGTTGCTAGAGATGGAATATTAAGGAGGCCAGTGAAGATACTGAATTGAAATGTGATCATTTTGGTGCACTTGTGCATTTGAAGAACAAATGATTCAAACTACATGGGTATCCGGATTGGTGGGAAGGCAGTCGGGATGCTACAGTTAGAAACAAAATATTAGGAACGCGGATTGCACACTCAGTAATTGTTCAACAGCATGATAGTCCTCTTGATTCTAGTGGTGAAAACTTGCAAGAAGATGTTGCAAATTTGCAAATGCAGATCAACCAACTTATGAAAGGAAAAGGAAAGTTGGAAACTTCCAGTTCTACACATCCTCCATAGAACATCAACTTTTCCCATTACCGTGACTTTGCAGCCAGTGTTTTGACTCATTCTCGTGCTAATGATTTCAATTTTGATTGTGATTCTTGGATACTCTATAGTGGTGCCACTAGTCATATGTGCAACTCACTTATACTTCTTACTGATTCAAAGCATGTTACATCAATCACTCCAGTATATATGCCAGATCATTCTACTAAGTGTGTTCAACCTATAGGATTAGTCATTCTTCATCCTAATCTCACTATGCCATATGTCTTATGTGTTCCTGATTTTAAGTGTATCTCATATCCATCAGTAAGTTAGCCAAGTCTTCGGGTATTAACTCAATTTTTTTTAATCTTACTGCAGGACCACGTGACTGAGCAGGTCCTGGCAATAGCAAAAGAAACAAGAAATCTCTATTTGTTGCATAGAAGATCATTTCAGTCAAATGTTATTAAAATAAGAGTGAATTCTAGTTTTCTTTCTCATATTCCAAGTGAACCTCAAGTGTGTAGAACAGTTCCAGTACTAAAATGTAAAAGTAATTGGGACTATAGATTAGGCCATCCTTCTCACGATGTAATGTTACATTTGAAACTCAGTTACAATGAGAAATGACCTTGTTTCATTTGTCCATTGGCAAAACAGCATCGCTTACCTTTTCCATCAAGTATTATTGCTTTTACTTGCTCTTTCTATATGCTTTATGTTGACTTGTGGGGACCATACAGGGTAAACAGTTTAAATGGTTCAAAGTACTTTTTAACTTTGGTTAATGATCATAGTAGGGGTACCTGGACATTTCTTTTAAACATAAAAGATCAGACACCTGTCATTCTTAACATTTTTTGTAATGTGGTAACAAATCAGTTCCAGTTCTCAGTCAAAATCATTAGGTCAGAAAATGGAACTGAGTTCCTTAATTTAGTCTGTCTTCAGATGTTCTCAGAATTGGGAATCATTCACCGTAGATGATATCCTTATGCTTCCCAACAAAATGGTGTTGTTGGAGAAAGCACCAACACATCCTTCAAGTTGCTAGAGCCCTTATTTTCTAGTCACATCTTCCTAAACATTTCTAGGGAGATGCAATCCTTACAGCCACATTCCTCATCAATAGATTTCCAACTCAAATTTTGCATTGGAAGTCCCCATCTGAAATCATATTCTCAAAATTACCAGACTACAGTTTTCTCAAAGTGTTTGGTTGCTTGCTTATGCTAGAAATACCAGTCCTCATAAAGATAAATTGGCTAAAAGAGCCTTCCCATGTGTCTTCATTGGATATCCACCTGGACAAAAGGTGTACAAACTATGTGACTTTAAAAATCAGAAGGTTGTAATCTCCAGAGATGTGATATTCCATGAAAATCATTTTCCCTATCAAACCTTGTCACCCCTTCTGTACCCATTCCTTCACATTTTAATGATCATAGTCATTCTAGCCCATTTCCTTATCTTACCACAACTAATCAACAATCAGTTGTTTCAGTTCCTATTTATAATTCTTCCTATGACATGCACAGTCATGATGGTCATACTTCTGTCAATTCACATTCTGTTCATCCTTCATATACTCCTGAACTTTCCAACTCCGAAAATGTTCAAACTTCTCTCCCTCTTCCACCTAGAACCAGAAAACCACCTACTTGGACAATAGACTTCATTCTCAAAACCGCCACTGGTTCTTATTTTCTCCCTATTTTTACCCCGTCTCATATGAATTGTTTTGGAAACGTTTTGAGTATACAAGAATTACAATCTTATAAACTTGCAAGTCAAAGCCCGAAATGGATCAAAGCAATGCAAGTTGAGATCCAATCCTTGGAGGTTAATCAGACTTTGGATCTTATGTCTTTACTATTTGGGAATGAGCTATAGGATCTAAATGGATATATAAGGTAAAGTGCAATTCCGATGGTACAGTGGCTAGGTACAAAGCCCGACTTGTGGCTAAAGGGTATTGTCAACTAGAGGGAGTTGACTATTTTGAGATATTTTCCCCAATGGGACTATTTTGAGATATTTTCCCCAATGGCTAAAACACTCACAATCAGATTATTTCTTGCTATGGCAGCTTGTAATTTATGGAATATTCATAAAATCGACATAAATAATGCCTTCTTGCATGATGAAGATGTTTATATGAAGCCCCCACCTGGTTATCCCTTGCCAGCTGAAAATTTAGTTTGCAAACTAAAAAGGAGTTTGTATGGACTCAAGAAGGCTTCAAGATAATGGAACAAGGAGTTTACAGCTCATTAGAAATCTCTGGGATTTACTCAGTCTCCACATGATTACTGTATGTTTTTAGGGCTAATTCTCAGTCCTTCTTGGTTATAGCAGTTTATGTGGATGATGTGTTGTTTATAAGAGATTCTTTAGTTGATATTTCTCTTGTGAAACAATCCTTACATGATATTTTCACTATTAAAGACTTGCAGGAGGCCAAATTTTTCTTGGGCATTGAAATAGCCCGATTTCCAAATGGCATTTATCTAAGTCAGAACAAGTATGTTCTTGACATTGTTGTAGATTGTGGATTCACTGATGTTGCAGGTGCTGCAACACCTTTGCCCATTTCTTGGAAAATACATGATAGGCCATCGCCTATTTACCTGATCCTGGAGTGTTTCGAAGGTTGATTGGTCGACTATTGTATTTAAACTTCACTAGCCCTGACATCACTTATTCAATCCACCAGCTCAGTCAATTCGTTCATGTTCCTATAGAACACCATCCTAGGGGTGCTCTTCACATTGTTAGGTATCTCAAATCATGTCGTTCTCATGGTTTGTTTTATCCTGCTACATCACACTCTACTGTTCATTCTTATTGTGATGTTGATTGGAGTATCTAGAAGGTCTATCACTGGTTTTGCTATATTCTTTGGTGATTCTCTGATTAGTTGGAAGTCAAAAAGCAATCCACGGTATCAAAAATTTTTGCCGAGTCTAAATATCGTAGCCTTTCTATGACTACTTGTGAGCTTAAGTGGATTAGTTTTTTGTATTTGATCTTCGCATACCACTGCAGCTTCCTATCCCTATATATTGTGATAATCAGGCTGCCTTATACATCACAGCCAACCCTGTTTTCCATGAGCGCACTAAAATTTTGGAAATTGATTGTCATTTAGTGCATGACTACTATCTAGCTGGTTTTTTTCTCCCTACCAAGGTATCCACCATAGTTCAACTGACCGATATATTCACCAAGATTCTACCTGGTCCTGCTTTTCATGATATTTTGTTCAAGCTTGGCTTTCGTTTCATTACTGCAGTCCAACTTGAGGGGGGGGCTGAATAAATACTGTAACATCATTGAAGAAATGGAGACAAGTGCAATAGCTGCCGCTCTAATTTGTTACACATATGCCACCTGACATTAGCTAGTAGACAGCTATTTTGTTTATGTTATTTGTTTTTTATTTTGTAGGTATAAAACAAGTGGTTGTGATTACGTTTTGGTGGATTTGGATATCACATAAATAACATTCCTCTCTTCTCTCTTTCTTCTCCAAGCTTTCTTCCTGCTCATACTCACATCTGAACTTTTCTTCATAATTCATTTTGTTCTTTAATTACACACTCAGTTGCATTATTTTTCACTAAATAAGCCATATTCCGTCTATTCCTTTCTTGCTATACTTTTCTTGTGAAAAAAAAAACACAGTTTAGGGCTCAGGAGTGGATCGTAAATCATCGTCAATATAAGCATATCCTTATTGGGACTTCTTTTTCATGTTTACCGTGGCTTAGTTATTATTTGGTGAATATGAATGTTGGTACAAACAAATGTATATGTAAGTTTTCTTTAATACCTCAAAGCTTACATGCATGGTAACAATGACTCGAATGTGATAAGAACACTGGTATAAAAACTTTTGTCGACGGTAGAATTGTTTCATAACTTGTTTATAGGTTACTTCCGCCATGCAAAGTATATGCTTTCATTCGAAGCTCCGAAACCTTCAAACTAAATTCATCTTCTAGAATACTTTTAGGGAGTTTAGGATGATTGTTTAGTACTTTCAAAGTTGCGTTACTTTTCAGTTTTTTAACTTGCAAGCGCAAGTTGTTGATTATTCTTGTTTTAATCGTTATTTACTGTAACTGGGGCTTAGAACATAGAGTAGACAAAAAATCACTGAAAATACAGCCTTCTGATCTCTAGTGATGAGTTGAATCTACACATTTGTTAACAATTTGATAAAAGCTTAAAATTTTTGATATAGCAATTGTTGATGCGTAAGGATGAATACAACCTTTATCAGAAATTACTCCAGGTATAATGGTAAAACAATACACCACCTCATTTTGTGATTCGATCAGAAGGAATTGTTTTCTTTTATGATACAATATATTTTTTTGTTGAATTAATAGATGACGTAAAAGAATATCATTCACACACTCCCTCCTTCCCAAATTAAACTACACACTTTATATTTAAGGGTGTTCCAACTTAAATTGCAAAGTATGAATTTTTCCAAGTAAAGATTACTTGATTTAATAAAACAATGCATTCAAATGAATATTTGATTCAATAATGATATTATTTAGATGCATAATACATGTACACAAAAACAAAAAAAACTAAATAACTTAACTTAACTTAACTTAAACACTCAAAACTTATAATTCAAATTTCCTAAAAACCCAAAACAATAAAAATATAAATCAACTAGAATCAAAACTCAAACATATCATAAAAAATTTCACACTCATATTTATGGACTAATAATTTCAACTTTCTGATTTGAAGATCGATGAACTGATAACTTCAAGTTCATCTTACGACCTTTGTTTTGTATCATAGGTATCACCAACAAATATACTCATTCATATTAGACACAACAACTATTGAAAATATTAATCTAAAATTATAGAATAACAACATACTCCTCATTTATAATAATAGGATTGTTCAAGGATGACCCTGATTCAAGAAAGACTAATGGATAGGAGATGTTAAAAGGATGTTGTGTTCTTTCATATAAATAGAAAATAGTCTCCAATTTCTCATCCTTTTCTTATTTGAAAATTGCAAAGATGGCTTTTGAAGATTATTGCAAAGATAGAAAATTTCACATCACTGCAAATGAGGTGTGATGAATTTATAAAATACTTTGGTATATTATATATGCAATGTTCTTAGATCTACTTAATAACTGTCTCTATACTTTTCTATTTTTTTAATAAGATTATAGTAAGGACTGCAATAATGAAATTTGCAAGTACTAAATATATAGTTTATGTAAAATTTGCTAAAAGAGAAGATATAATTGAACCAAAATACTCCGTTATATCTCTTAGAGATGATGTGCACCATTATGCATGCGTTAGTCGATGCATTTAACACATTTATTATCATCTTTTATTCGGTTGATTGCTAGTTTTAGTTAGGTTTGCACGACAAAAGGTTTAGACGGCCATTATTGGTTTTCTTGTCTAAATCCCACATTTTATAGACTTAATTGAAGTTAATGGATACTTTGTACTCACGGGAACCTAGATCTTCCTCTTTGATCTCATTAGTAGGTTGCTCGTGAGTACATTTTCATTTTCTTTCGTAGAAGGCCATCCGCGAAGGTGATAGTATATATTTGAAGGTCATTTGCAAGAATGGTAACAGGTTGAAGGCCATGGACTCCAAAGTGTGGTAGTAGATGGAATTGGGACCAAGAAAGGCGGATTCATGTTCAAGAATGCCAAAGGAGAAATGGAGGAATCGTTGTTCGAGGTTGCACGGTGTTATGAGAAATATTAGAGAAGAATCAGTACTTGAGGTTGTCACCATTGGATTATTCTTCTGGAGCGCTATAAAATTGACTAAAAGAACCCCCAAATCAAACAAACGGTTCAACCGTAGCAGAGCAAAGAAGTTAGCCAAGTGAACCAGCCACTATCGACGCAGACCGTGCCAGCCCAGCACGAGCCAAAAGCTAGCACGAGTACCACTTGTCATGGCCCTTTTCAGGGAGCCTTGGCACGACCTGTACAACCTGACATGGGCCGTGTTAAATTCCAACACGAGGGGTCACCTTTTCACTTCAAAAAGAGGCGAAGTATGGGTGTGGGACATTCCGTTTTACACGGCCTGCTCCGTTTAAAGACACAAATGCCAATACCATCCCACGAAGTGTTAAGCATGATGCGGGCGCTGAGGTACTGAGAAAATAGAGGTTCTCGCCGATTGGGTGCACTAAACGATGCATGGCTCAAATAAGAATGAGCAAAACGAAACCCATATGACACGGGCCTCGTCGGCACTAGGCATAATAGCCATTTCCATAGCTAGTGCCCCGTGCCAGCATGACCGGCATGGACCGTGCAAAGACCGGCCTACAATATCGGCTTGAGCTCACTTGGGTGGCAAGAGCCGGGTCACAAGGCACCCCTTGCGCCAGTGGTGGCTGCTAGAGTTTTTGGTCACTTGTGGGCCTATATTTAGTCCTAATTCCTTACTACTATATAAATGAACTTTTGTCTACTAAATTTTAAGTTTATTCTCATTTTTAGATCTCAATAGTAGGTTAGAGAGAGAAAACACTCTTCCTTCTCTCTAGGTTCTTTTCTTTTCAGCTTTTTATTTTTCTTTGGCCCCAAGGTGTTGAATCCAATGAAATACTTGGGTTCAGTGCTTAGGGAGTAGGGATCTAACTTGGGGATAATATTTGTATTCATGTGTTGATGTTTATTTTGTGAGATTTCTAGATCTACCTATTTCTATGTGTTT
>JAULKM010084079.1:0-11486 GCA_032355605.1 Rubia tinctorum
AAGGTGGATAGCTTTGCCAATGAACAATGATGGCGTCGATCTCAAAGGTAGATATTGAGAAGTATGATTGCTCAAATAACTTTAGGTTGTGAAAAGTGAAGATGCTAGTTCACCTCGCGAACATGAGACGAGGCGAAGAAAGAGGAGGTGTTAGAAAGATATTCGAACACTTTTATTCTTAGTCTCGATGACAAGGTGTTGTGGGAAGTGATACGGTGTACGTCTGTGGGCGAGATATGGTTAAATCTAGAGTCACTTTACATGACGTGGACATTTTCTTTCCGGTTGTTTCTCAAGGCACAATATTTCACATTCAAGATGATAGAAGGAAAGGATTTGATAGAGCATCTCGACGAGTTCAACAAGTTGATTATCGATTCAGAGAACATTGATATGATGTGCAAAGGTTAAGATCAAGCATTGGTTTTGCTTTCTTCATTGCATAGGTCATACGAGTACATGGTTGACATCGTTCAACATGGTAGAGTGGAGATCACTCTCGAAGAAGTTGTTCGGGCATTGAAGTCAAAGAAACACAAACGGCACATAGAAATGGAAGTTACTAGTGGAGACAGTTTGGTTATGGCTCAAGGTAGATCCGATAAGAGGATCCCTAAGGGAAAGAAGAAGCCATGATCAAAGTCTCAGAGCTTGAAATTCATCATTAAGAATTACAAGTGCCATGAAGAGGAACACATGAAGAAGAATTCTCTAAATCAAGGAGATGGCCGACCAAGAGATGAGATGGAGAAGCAAAAATTGTTCAAGAAGTTGTTGATGGTTAGAAGGAAGAAGGTATGGTCAGACAAAAAATGTGCGAGGTACGCCACAACAAAGGACTTGTGGAATGAATGAACCGCACACTACTTGAGAGGGTGAGATGCATGTTATTTGAGGTTGGTTTGCCGAATAGGTTTTGGGGAGAAGGCATGAACATTGCGGCTTACTTGATCAACCGATGTCCTTTGATGACTTTGAATTGTAAGAAAGCGGAAGAAGGGTGGAATGGTTCTCCACGGAAGTTCGACAACTTGAAGTTATTTGGTTGTGTGGCTTATATTCATCGAAGAGGGGACGAGTTAGATCCGAGAGCAAAGATGTGTATGTTTGTTGATTATGAGGGCGTGAAGGGTTAGATGCTTCGGTACAAATATAGTGAAGCATCCAAATGTGTCACTAGTAGGGATGTCGTCTTTGGAGAATCTGAGTACTGCATGGCTATGGCTACAGTATGGAGGTTGCTAATGGAAGAGCCGAAATTGAAGTGGAGCTATCGAAAGAAATGTAGCGTTGAACAGGAGGATAAAGATGATGCTAGTGATGAGAGTCACTTGGAAGAAATTCAAGACTGAGGCATAGAAAGTCATGAAAGAGAAACATGAGCCCTAGAGAGGTATGATTAATCCAATTTAGTTTCTTTTGCATTGCTTACCACGCAAGAGTTAGAAGACTCGGCCTAAAGTCATAATGGAAAGTGGTGATGGGAAAAGACAAAGAGCTATGGAAGAGGAAATGGCGTCGCTTGACAAGAACAAGACTTGGGTACTTGAAGACAAACCTAAAAATCAATGGGTGGTTAGTTGTAAATGGGTGTTTAAATGAAAGGAAGGCATTGTTTAGTTTGGAAACCCACGTGTAAGGAGAGATTGGTGGCTAAGGTCCTCACATAAAGAGAAGGGGTCGACCTCAATAAGATCTACTCCCTCGTGGTGAAGCACACATCCATTCAAGTTTTTCTTCATGGGAATCTTGAGGAGCGGATCTGCATGGCTCAACTGAAAGGGTTCATCAAGGTTAGAGATGAGGAAAATGTATGTCTTCTTAGAAAATCTCTCAATGGTAGTTGAGGTTTGATAAGTTCATGGTGCAAAATGGATACTCACAGAGTAACTTTGATTGTTGTGTGTATGTCAAGTGGGTTGATGGTAGTGGAATATTATTGTTACTATATGTTGATGACATCGAAGAACAAGAATGAAGTCAATAACTTGAAATTGCTTTTGGGAAGTAAGTTCAAAGTCAAAAACATGGGACAGCCTAAGAAGATTTTGGGGATGGAAATTACACGGGATAGGAGACACGGTGAATTATTTGTGTCTCAATGTGATTATGTTCGGAAGGTGATGGTTAAGTTTGTGATGTTAGAGGCAAAGGCGGTACAAAAACCTCTGGCTTCTTCATTTCAAACTCTCTGCAAGGATGTTCCGAAAGGCCAAGGAGGGTCGAGAGAGAATGGAGCTGATCCTTATGCAAGTGTTGTTTTAAGTCTAATTTATGCCACGGTGTGCACATGACCGGATTTAGCATACGCGGCTAGCCTTGTGAGCCGATTTACGGGCAACCCGGGAAGAGAACATTGGGAGGCAACGAAGTGGGTTCTTTGGTTTGTCAAGAAAATTTCAAATGTTGGCTTACACTACAAATGGGTGAATGAAGGCGAGGCAAAGTTGAGAAAATATGTTCATGCGGACTTTGCAGGTTACCTGGACAAGAGGTGGTAGTCGACTGATGGTTGCACATTCTATGACAGAGGCTGAGTAAATCTCCCTCATGGAAGCTGTGAAGGAATATCTTTGGTTGAAGGGGTTGATTGGTGAGTTCGGGATCGTGCAAAATGAGGTAGAGGTGTTTTGTGATAATTAAAGTGCAATACACTTGACCAAGAGCCAATGTATCATGAGAGGACGAAGCGCATCGACAAAATCCTACACTTCATTCGAGATGTGGTCACCTATGGGTCCGTTGTAGTTGAGAAAATGCACACGGATGAGAATCCGGTGGATATAGCTACAAAGGAGATGACAGGGACCAAGTTTCGCCATTATTGCGACTTGATCGATGTCACGAAGTTAAGAAACTAAAAGAGGATGTGGAGAATGATTCGATGGAGGTTCTCGGTGTTGTTTGTTGTTGTTTGGTCCATGTTCTTCATAAAGCCAAGGTGGAGATTTGTGGATTTCGTGGCTTTATATATGGGCCGAGCCCACCTTACATGCTTGTCACCCACTTTGTTTTCCTTTTTTTTTTGAATATATGTTATTTAGTGTGCATTAGGGAAAATATAAAAGTGGGTGGGGGACTTAAAGAGAAAAAATCTTTTTTTTCCTTAGTCAGCATGTCTACAAGCAAACCATGAAAATTCATATCTACAGGCAGTAGCTGAAAAGGTGAGTATGTAACTGGGAGTAACAAAAACAAGGGAGAAAACAACTTAGGTAGAGATAGCACTTTTAGAGAAAGGAGGAAGCATTGAGTGCTTATGAACTTTGTGATCTTGGAATGATCATTAGTGAACCATTCTCCAAGCAGGACATAGACAATTTTTCTGAGCCTGGGTAAAAATTCTTGTCTCAATCTCTTCTTTATTTCTTGTCGATAATTCTTGTGCTAGTATATTTCGTATTCGTAGGTATCCAACCTTAGGTTTACTTCAACATCCCCCAAACTTAAAATTTTCTTTCAAATGGTTCTAAGTTAAAGTTTCGACCAGATTTGACTATACTTCAACTTTGGTCCTAGTATTTATGTTTAGAGTCATTTAAGACTAGCTAGGTTGATAAATGGAGTGATAAAATTATTAAGCCATTTATAACATAAACAATATAAGGAAAACAAAATGATAGTAACGAGATTATTTCCCCTCTCCGGAATTATAATAAAATACTCACCTTTTTAAACCTTTAAATAAGATATATAGCTCACCTTTTATTCTTCATTTTTTGTTGACTTTAAATACATATAATAATAATAATAATATTAATAACATAATAACAATAATAGTAACAGTTAGAGTGATATGATGAATATCTTTGCTCAGTGGTGGGGGTAGGCGAATTGGCAATTGTTTCATCAAATAATGGTTCAGCCTGTATTCACGATAATTGGTGCTCACAAGCTTCTAATCACTTGATAGTCGTGGCGGTAGCTTTTGCAATTGTATCATGAAGAATAGGTTGCATATTTTCACTATTACAAAAGAGAGTTATCGTAATTATTTTCTTGCAACACTTATTAAAAATGTTAGAAGTTTATAAAATGTTATTTAAACCTTTGAAAAGTGTTATATAAATCATAAAAAGTGTTACTTAAATCATGAAAAGTGTTACTTAAATTTTAAAAAGTATTACGAAAATCTTGAAAAAGGGTTACCGAAATTATGTGATTGGATTTTATAGACTAATTGTTGGAATATTTCACCTTTGTTTGTGTGATGATTTTCTGAAGTTTTAGCAACTCTGAACTTGTGGACCACTTTAGTTTTGTTCTCGAAGGCTAAAAATAGTTGTTTAAATGGTAGATTTTTTCAAAATGACCAAAAGGCCTGATGGGTTTCCGAACTCGTAAGAGCGTCATTTCTTTCAATTTCAAGGACGGAATGGCTTACAGACTTGGAAGCCCAAGTTGTCTCATGGACCTATACAGACGACTATGTTTCTGAGTTCAGAAACCATACTTTGGAACTCTGAACCTGTTTCCATTCCCTCTCTTGAATCCACGAATCGCCCTTTTCTTTGGGAATTAAAGACTTCCGAGATCTGAATTCTTTCGTCTCTCGTATATGAAGAGATAAAATGCAATTTCCGAGCTTGGAAATTGCATTTTTTCTCATAAAAAAGGGTAACACATCATTTTCTCCAACAGCTCTGATATGCTCCTTTATGAACGCGTTAACCAATGCATTCAGCATATTTCTTATCATATTTTCTTTAGTTGATTGCTAGTTTTAGTTAGGTTTACACGACAAAGGGTTTAAACGACCATTATTAATTTTCTTATCTAAATGTCGAGTTTTGTAAACTTAATTGAAGATAATGGACACTTTATATTCACGGCCACCTAGTTCTTCCTTTGTTATCTTATTAGTAGCTTGCTCGTGAGTACTTTTTCATCAACATTTTGTAGAAGGTCATTCGTGAGGGTGTTAGAAGATATTTGAAGGTCATTCGTAAGGATGGTAGAAGATGTCGAAGGCCATTCAAAATGATGGTATTCTATTGAACGCCACAGAATCCAAAGCATGGTAGTCGATGGAATTGAGCCCGAAAAAGACAGATTCGAAATTGAAGAAGGCCAAGGAGGAAGCGGAGGGATTGTTGTCTAAAAGTTGCACAGAGTTCTGGGAACGATCCGAGAAGAATCATCTCTTGAGGGTTACACCATTAGATTCACTATAAAATTGAATACAAGAACTCTCAAATCAGATCAGAAGTTCTTCCGTAGCGGAGTAAACAAGTCAGCCGGCCGAACCAGCCAAAGCCAGCACTAGGGCCGGCACGAGATCAGCCAAGCAGGCAGAAGGCAGCCTAGCATGGCTCATGCCAGCGCTCAGCAACAACTATGCCAAGAAACATTGGCCGCGCCAGAGGCCCCTAGCACGGATCGTGCCAAACTCAACTGATTGTATCCCATGTCTTTGATCCACTCCAAAATTTGGCTAAGTATGACACGGATCATTCCATTTCACATGGTCCACATAGTTTCAAGTCACTTATGCAAAGACCAGCCCACGGGGTGTGAAGAATGACAGGTCACGTACCATGTTATTGAGTGAAATGATGTTCGAGCCGACAGGACACTCTAAACACCACATAATGCGCAATGAAGATCAAAATGGAGTTCTAGCTGGCGGTTTGTGTCAAACGATATGGGCCGCATCAGCACAAGGCAAACGACATGTGCTAGGCCGAGCTAGCTGCGATGGTACGAAGCAATGACCCGTGCAATGCCGAGCGGCCCGCGTCAGCATGAAGGGTCCTCGGCAAGCACGGACCATGCCAGATTTCACTGCCAGTGCTGTTTGTGGTTTCTAGGGTTTTGGCCATTTTTGGGCCTTTTTAAAGGCCCAATTCCCTAGTACTATATATATAGACCCTTATCTACTAGGGTTTAAGTTAATGCCAACTTTTCATCTTTAAGAGTAGGTTAGAGAGTGAAAATACTCTTATTTCTCTCTAGGGTTCTTTTTCTTTCTTCCCTCTATTTTTCTTTTGCCCAAAAGTGTTGAATCCAATGCAATATTATGGTTAAATGCTTAGGGAGTGGGTAATTAACTTGGGGATCATATTTGTATTAATTTATTAATGTCTATTTTGTGAGATTTATTATATCTACCTATTTGTATGTGTTTTGTGACTATTATGTTGGCTTGTTCTTAATATTCTTGTGAATTGCATGATTGTCACACTTAGTTAGCACACACAAAGGTCTACTTTCATGTTGTCGCAATATTGACATCCCCCGGGGAAGGAAACCTAGATACGCTAAGGGTAACGATGGGTCCAGATCCACGTGGATGTGTGCACGTAGGTTGTCATTGTTAACGTTGCGATCGAACATGCACTAGTAAGCCAACAAGTTGGTTCGAAGGGTAGCAGGTAGAGATAGCTGGAGTAGCAAACTAGGGTTAGCTTTGCAACTATTGAGCCATCAATAAGGTGCTTCACCCCCTTTGCCTTTTTAGGTCTAGGCAGAAGCATTCATGGTGTAATGCCGAGGCGTAATCGTACGAGATGGACTCATATCTGCAAGGCAGGAAAAGCCGTCATTGCACTCGCCTAATTATGGAGGTGGTGCTGATGGAAGATTATGTGCACATCCTACGTGATAGGTATGGGGAAGTGTTGACCATCGACCGCCCCACGTGTCACAAACACTAGAATAGGCTTATAGTTGTATGTGATAAAATTGATGATCGAAATTACATCAATCATGTTACACAAATATTCCCTGAGTGCTAGTTTATATAGTTTATTCTCATGATCAATTGCATGCTAGTGTTTTAGTTATGAAGATCCCCCTCAATGATTATTTTATCGACACTGATTGTTCCTAACACGTGATCGGATTGAAGACCCAATCACGGCTGTGTATAGTTGATTATTAGATTCCTAACATCTCTGTGGACGACCCCGGTACTTGTCATTATCTACCAATCTTCGTATGATATATAGTAGTAAGAACAGGAGTAACGATATAAATTCTTATCTTTGACCATTAATAGCTTGACAATCTCCTCTCGGTTTTCGGTTGGCGGATCTCCCGTGGTTTGTTGATTGATTTAGCAAAGTCGGGGATGGGGCAGGTCAAATTTTTGGCACCATTACTGGGGATGTTAGTTTAAAGGTCTAGTAGTTAACTTGCGTAACGTGTTAGTTGAGTAGTTAGTGTTGGTCTTTTGTTTGTTTGTTGTTTTCTAGAATAGGCATTGCTTGTGTTCTTGGTGTGAATCGAGAATCCTTGCACTACGATTCCAAATTTTGTGTATTTTCTTTTTGTTGCTTTTAGTTGAAAAAAATGTGGAGAAAAGATGCTAAAAGAGTGAGATTTTGTAGAATATGTTATCGCAACCACCCTACGGAGTGATGCTCTTGGAAGAGCGAATATGAGAGAGAGATAGGAGTTGTTGGTACCCAAGGCCGATGGGATCAAGATTGGTACTCATACTACGATTCTATGAATTCGAGGTTTAGTGGTAACTCAAATCTGTGGTATGGAAATGTATCGGGAAACCAACACTTTGGGTTTGATAGTTTCCATTCACCAACTTATTTTCCCCAAAACCAATCCCTAGGACTAGTTCCCAATTTGGATTATGGAGAAATTTTGCAAGCTATATCTAATGTGACTAAGAGTAGTGAGTTACTCCAATCACAATTGCATAGAGACATTATAGATTTGGGAACTCAACTTTTCTCAAGCATTGAGAAAGTTGAGAGGCAAGTGAGTAATTTGATTGAAAGGGTGAGCCAACTAGAAACCCAATATTCCAAAAATGAACCATCCCTAGTTGAACTTTAGATTTTGGTAGAAGAATCCAAAGGGCATAGGGAGTGGTTTGTTGAGAGTGAAGAAGTTGAGGAAGGGGTGATTATACTTTATTCATCATATTACATATTTTCACCCCAACTTCCACCGATAAAACCAACTCCTACATTTTCTAAAACCTTAGAGGAAGTCATAGAGAAGCTAATTGAATATGCTAAGCTTCAAAACCACCTATTTCCTCTAAGTTTGACTCCTCCTCTACTACATCTTCCCATTGGAAGATTGTTACCCCCACCTCTCCATTTTTGGTTACCTATGGTGGTGGGGTACAAACCCGCACTATATGGATAACATTAGGGTCATGCCAACGACCTTAAATATATGGAGCTTCTCGGGAGGTAACCGGAGATTTGAAAAATTAGATTAGTTTGTTTTTCTTTAAAAAAAAAGAAATTCTCACATTTTCCTCCCATTCTTACCCCAAACCATTAGACACCACTACACTCCACCACCTAAAACATCACCAAATACACTACCTAGGACCGCACAATAGTTGTTTCTTTGTGTGGATGTTGATTGATACTTGTTTAGTGTGGATTTGTAATGGCTTGATTTGAGTTGCATGTTGGGTTGATTTGAGGATATTAAGATGGGAACAATGCATTGGGAAGTTGTGATTGTCTATGATTTTGTTTACCTCCCCTTCTATTTATATCACGTTTCTTATTTGAGGAATGTGTTTGTTGTAAGTGTGGGGGCGGATAAGATGTCCCATTGCATTGTGTTGTAGATACTTAGTGTTTTTGGTGTGTTTTTATATTTTTAGTTTTTGGTTTTGGAACACTATTACACTTGGTGTGCATGTTTGTTTTGTAGGAAGCATATGGTTTTTGGAGGAAAGCAAGCAGTGGGGTTTAGGAGTAGTCCAACTCACGAACCATATAGATGTACATGGTTTGTGAATCTAAAAATGGTGGACAAGAAGGAAAACCAAACCCCCAAATCGATGGGGCATGTAGACGTACACGACTCGTGAAGCTCACTCGCCTTTCTACATCCCAATCACCATTTCTTCCATACCACCACCAAAATACCACCCAAACCCACTTACCCTCAAAACCCTTGAAACACACATATCGAAGCCTAAGAGGTAACTCTCCACTGTGATTCATTCTTTATTAGATTTGAGATGCATGATAGTGATTGTGATTGAACTTGCCTGATTAGAGGTTAGGAGTAGTTTATTGGGGGTGATGGTAGTACGTTCATTAAATTCCATGACTGTGCCACTAAGGGTATATTTTAGTGTTCATTTTTCATTGGGAATGCTCTCCTATTTCCTTCCCTTGACATATGTTATATGATTGTGTATATGCATTGAAGAAAATGCAAGCTTTAAGTGTGGGGGAGGGGATTAGATAAAATTTATAATTCTTGGTTGCTTATATGTAGCTAATAGCTCCTTTAAAGAGCATTTTGAAAAATTTGAAAAAAATGAAAAAAATATGCCCGGCTAAGTTGGAAATCCGAAGGGCAACTTAGGCAAAATGGGAAGAAAGCCCAGATAGATTGAAAGGCCTAGGTAAAAAGGAGAGGTTGGGCCTGACTAGGTCGGAAAACCTAGGAAAAAATGAGAGGCCGTGTGGAAAAAGGTGAGATGGTGAGCATAACATGTGTGAATGCTTGGACGAAAACCCGAAAGGGCTCCTAGGCAAAATGAGAGAAATTGAGAGAAAATTAAAAACTAAGTTGAGGATCCTTCGGCATTATCCTTGTTGTAGATAAGTTGGGAATATCGAGTTATCATTAGTTACAACAAAGTTGAGGATCTTTTGGATTATCCTTGGTTGTTTTTTCGGCAACAACTCTTGGATTGCTTTTGGCGGACTATTTGGTGGAGTAAACTAGTATAGAACTTATCATCCTACTTTGCCTTTTTCCCACTTTTTCCCACTTTTTCTTTTATGTATTTTTTTGTGGATAGGTTACTTTAGCATATTTGGGGAGAGTGAGGGCTTTGAGATTCTTACAATCTTTGGGGGAACTAGGGTAGCTTAGGAATAAGTTGAATGTGCTGGTTAACTTATCTTTGCATGCTACATTCCTCTTGGATCTTTTCTCATTTTTGTTTACTCGAGGATGAGTAAATGTTTAAGTGTGGGGGATTGATGTGCACCTTTATGCATGCGTTAACCAATGCATTCGGCATATTTATTAACAAATCATTATTGGTTTTCTTGTCTAAATCCCAAGTTTTTTAGACTTAATTGAAGCTAATGGATACCTTGTATTCACGTGAACCTAGATCTTCCTTTGTGATCTCATTAATAGGTTGCTCGTGAGTACTTTTTCATCACCATTTTGTATAAGGTCATCGCGAGGTTGGTAGAAGATATTTGAAGGCCACTCACGAGGTTGGTAGAAGATATCAAAGGCCATTCACAAGAATGGTAGTAGATTGAAGGCCATGGACTCCAAAGCATGGTAGTAGATGGAATTGAGCCCAGAAAAAGCGGATTCAAAGTTCAAGAAGGCTAAAGAAGAACCGGAGGGATTGTTGTCCAACATTTTCATAGAGTTCTGGAAACTTTGCGAATATAATCAATCCTTAAGGGTGGAACCAATGGATTCTTCTTCTTGAGAACTATAAAATAGACTACAAGAACTCTCAAATCAGATTAGCAGTTCTTCCGTAGCTGAGCAAACAAGTCAGTTGGCAAAACTAGCCCAGGCCAGCACAAGGGCCGGCACGAGGCCAACCAAGCCGGCACAACGGCAACCCACAACTACCCGTACCAAGCAACACGGGCCGTGCTAGAGTCCCCAGCATGGACCATGCCATACTCAGTTATGCAAATGCCAACCCATGGGCACGGACCATTCCGTTTCAAACGATCTACGTTGTTTAAAGTCAGTTATGCAAATGCCAACCTATGGGGTGTGAATAATTACACGGCCCGTTCCATGTTACTTAGGAAAATGAGGTTCCAGCCGATGGGCCGCGCCAAACGACGCGGGATGCGCTCTCAGAAGATCAAAATGGAGTTCCAGCCGGTGGTGCGTGCCGGGAGATACGGCCCGAGCCAGCAAAAGTCATATGGCCCGTGCCAGGCTGAATTGGCCACGTTGTCACAAAGCAATGGCCCGCGCCTGCACAAATGGTCTTCGGCTGGCACGGACGATGCCAGATTCCACTGCCGTGCCGTTTGCGGCTACTAAGGTTTTTGGCCATTTTTTGGGCCTTTTTCAAGGCCCAATTTCCTACTACTATATATATGGACCCTAGCTACTAGGGTTTAAGTTTATGCCCATTTTTCATCTTTAAGAGTAGGTTAGAGAGAGAAAATACTCTTGTTTCTCTCTAGGGTTCTTTTTCTTTCTTCTCTTTATTTTTCTTTTGCCCAAAATTATTGAATCCAATGCAATATTTGGGTTCAATGCTTAAAGAGTAGGTAATTAAGTTGGGGATTATATTTGTATTCATGTATTAATGTCTATTTTGTGAGATTTCTTAAATCTACCTATTTCTATGTATTTTGTGATTATTATGTTGGTTTGTTCTTAATATTCTAGTGAATTGCATGATTGTCACACTTAGTTAGAGCAACTCCAATGGTTTACTCTATCTTTCAGTTGCTAAAGTAGTTTTTTACAGTTGCTACAGTGTATTTACTCCAATGGTTTACTCTATATTTTCCTCCAAAAAGAATATTCCTTCATTT
>JAULKM010084090.1:0-11486 GCA_032355605.1 Rubia tinctorum
AACCACCTCAAACACAAGAAGAGGGATATGACTCTAGAGGAGCTAGTCAGCCACATGAAGATTGAGGAAGCCAATCGTCTCAAAGATAAGGGACCTTCTTCTCTCTTCGATTCGGTTAAAGCTAACCTTGTAGAATATGGAAACGTGGACAGGTCCAAATCCTCAACTACCTTCAAGAAGGTAAACCACTCATTCAAAAAGGCTGGCACCTTCAAGAAAAGTGGCCTACTTTGAAGAAATCCAAAGTAGCCTACTACGTCTGCGGAAAAACCGTTCATCGAGCCTACCAATGCTACCAACGCAAGGACGTCAAAAAACCCAACCAGAACAACAACAAGCCTCAAGCTAATCTCACCAAAGATGAAAATGCGGAAACCATTGCTACTGTAGTCTCTGAAGTCAACCTGGTAAAAAACAAGACAGACTGGATGGTTGACACTGGAGCCTCCAAACACTTCTACGCAAACAAGGACCTGTTTGCAACTTTTGAGGAGGTCGCTAGTGGTGAACAAGTCTACATGGGAAACTCAAGCAGTGCCTCAATTCTCAGCAAAGGGAAGGTTTTTCTTAAACTCACTTCTGGAAAGAACTTATCTCTTTCAAATGTCCTCTATGTTCCTTCTCAGCGTAGAAACTTAATTTCTGCTGGTGGTGTTTGAAGCTGACAAACTAGTCATCACTCAAAATGGCCAATTTGTGGGAAAGGGATACATGTCCGGGGGGTTATTTGTTGTGAACACAACTGCCATCAATGACGCATCTAATCTGCTTATATTGCTGAATCGTTTGATATTTGGCAAGCGCGTTGAGGACATGTTAGTACTCATTCACTTAAACGAATGCAACACATGAACATACTACCTAACCTACCAAAGATTCAATTGGAAAAATATCAAACTTGTGTGGAAGCTAAAATTTTTAAGAAACCATTTAAACAAGTAACTCAAAAAGTAACTGAACTGTTAGAGTTAATTCCCACAGACTTAACATATTTTAGAAACTTTGAAAGTAAAGGTGGAAAATGGTACTACATAACCTTTGTAGATGATTGTTCAAGGTATACTAATATTTACCTTTTAAGAACAAAGGATGAAGTAGAACAAAAGTTCCTAATCTACAAAGCCGAGGTAGAAAACCAACTAGGTCGGAAAATAAAAAGACTTAGATCAGATAGGGGAGGAGAATATAGTACAAACTTCCTTAGAGAATTTTGTGAAAAGAATGGCATAATTCATGAGTTCACTGCACCTTACACTCCACAACAAAACAGAATAGCTGAAAGGAAAAATAGAACTTTGAAGGATATGATGAATGCAATAATTTTAAATTCTGGATTACCTAATAAAATGTGGGGGGGGGGGGAGGTTGTCTTATCAGCCAATCACATTCTAAATAAGGTGCCTCATAAAAGATTAGATAAAACACCTCATGAATTGTGGAAAAGATATACCACTAACTTGAAATACTCAAAAGTATGGGGTGTTTAGCTAATGTAGCTTTGCCTACTTTCAAACATGACACCATTGGTTCTAAAACTGTTGATTCCATATTTTTAGGATATGCTGAAAATAGTACTGCTTATAGATTTATGAGATTACATGATAAATCAATGTGCAAATATAGAGATGCTAAATTTTTTGAAAGCATATTTCCTTCAAAGAATATGAATGATGTATCTTCCAATATGATACCTAATTCTACTAGTTCTACCTATGTTCATGTACTAGAACATGGTAATAATGAAATTCGAAGAAGTAAGAGACGTGGAAAAGAAATTTTGGACCTGATTTTGTGACTGGACTTGAAGATGTAAATGAATTAAATGATTCAGTAATTTATCTTCATCTTCTTCAAGAAGATCCTAAAACTTATGAAGAGGCTAAGAAATCTATTGACACTAGCTTTTGGAAAGAAGCAATTAACAGTGAACTTGAGTCTATAATAACACATGGGACTTGGTAGACTTGCCTAAGGGATAAAAAACATTAGGTTGAAAATGGATATTTAAAAGAAAACTAAGAACTGATGGTTCAGTACAAAGATTTAAGGCAATACTTGTGATTAAAGGTTTTATCCAAAAGTTTGGCGTGGACTTCTTTTATACCTACTCACCAGTAACAAAAATAGCCACAATTCATGCATTATTTTCCTTGGCCTCTATACATAAAATGTTAGAACATCAAATGGATGTTAAAATCATTTACTTGAATGGTGATCTAGAAGAAGAGATATATATGATGCAACCCCCTGGATACACCATATCAGGCCAAGAAAATAAGGTGTGTAAACTTAAGAAGTCATTGTATGGTTTGAAACAAGCACCAAAACAATGATATGAAAAGTTTCATAAACTATTCTTATTTTTGGTTTTAATGTGAATGGATCGGATGCTTGTGTGTATTCAAAACTGTTTGATTATGAATATGTGATTTTGTGTCTCTATGTAGATGACATGTTATTATTTGGAACACACATTGATGCTATTAATGAAACCAAAATATTCGTATCCTCTAAATTTGAAATGAACGATTTAGGGGAAGTTGATGTCATCTTAGGGGTAAAAGTTATAAAAAAAATGATAATGGATTCATTCTATCTAAGTCTCACTATGTGGAAAAAGTGCTAAGAAAATTTAACAGCTTTGACGTAGTGCCAGTAAGAACTTCTTATGACTCCACTATTCACTCAAAGAAAAATAAAGGAAGAAGTGTGTCTCAAGGGGAGTATGCAAAAATCATTGGTATTTTAATGTTTTTAATGAACTACACTCAACCAGATATTGCCTATGCAGTGAGTAGACTAAGTAGGTACACTCACAATCCTAGTGGAGAACATTGGGTTGCCCTTAGATGTTTACTAAAATATCTAAGAGGTACAATGGGCTTAGAATGCATCTTTTAGGATACCTCGCTGTTTTGGAAGGGTATTGTGATACAAACTGGGTAACCAATAATAATGAAGTAAGTTCCACTAGTGGTTATATTTTTACCTTAGAAGGAGCTGCTATCTCGTGGAAGTCTTCAAAACAGACTTGTATAGCTCGGGCTACTATAGAGTCTGAGTTTATAGCTCTAGACTTGGCGGGGCAAGAAGCAGAATAGCTTAGGCTATTACTTGCAGATATTTCTTTGTGGGGAAAACCCACTCCACCCGTCTCACTTTTATGTAACTCTCAAGCAGCCTTAGGTGTTGCCCAAAATGAAGCTTACAATGGTAAGAAAAGACATATACATATTAGGCATGAATGTGTGAGAAATATGATAGAGACTGGAGTACTGGCTTTAAAAATCGTAAGATTAGAAAGAAACTTAGCCGATCCATTTACTAAAGGACTAAGTAGGAAGATAGTTCAAGATTCATCGAGGGGAATGTGGTTAAAACCCTTCTAGGTAAGGAATTCTTGGTGGATACTCGTGTTGTTTCTCAAAATGACATGAAGTCAAACAAAACCAAGAAAATACTCACAAACGTACAAAATTACCCATCCCTATGATATATGTACGTTGAGAGGATGAGCTTAAAGCTCTTAATGAATCCAAGATAATTCTGATTTGTGACGAACTTGTGGAATTCACCAAAAAATATGTGAGGTTGAACTATGAATCGTTCTTAATATTTCCATAGCCCTGTTTAGGTGGTCTAATAAGACTTGATGGAAGGACCTACTTGGGTGTAAAGGATTGACATTCCTTTTATGAAAGACTTTTAAAGGGTTCTCTTTCTAGAGCACTCATGAGTTTTCCCAAGGAAACTGTGGCAACTATAAGTTGTTGATTATCGCGGAACTCATTTTATTCAAGTGAGACATGTGTTCTTGGAATGACCAACTTGTTTATGAGTTCCAGATACATTCACTCCGAAAACAAGTCAATCATCCCAATTCACTACGCACTAGTTCAATCACAAGATACTGATGCTTAAGTGTCGAACTTTCACATGCTTAGAAAAATTACCCTTTCGCCCTTTTGCATTAGTGGAGATTATTTCTATTGCAAAATGGGCCGGCCAATCAGTCCAAAAATTATTTTTTGAAGAAAAGAAAAAAACTCTGTCTTTGCTCTTAATCTCACATGGGAAGTTTAGAAGGAATGTGTGTTGTTTAAAAATAGAAATGTTTCACTACTATCTTGAATGAGCAAGAGGAATAAACACCCCTCACGTACGCCGCTGTCGCCGGCGACCGCCCGCCCGTGACGAGGCGAGGCGGGTGGATCGGTTCTTGACCCCACATTAATCGTTTTGGTCCAGATTAGTTTGAGAACCCAGCATTTATGAGGCTTCTCAGATAATAAAAATGTTTTAAACTAAAACCCTATTTTCTCCCTATATTTCGGACGGGGTTAAAATGAGTTTGAACACTTTCTGATATGGTAAAAAATAATTTTAACTCTTTGGTCAACAATTACAACGTGCTTCCAAATTTCACTCGGTTCATGACCGTTCCTATCTGTTCCTCTATTTTAGTGAGTCAAAATGGGTTTTCAAACTGTTCCACGTTCTTTGAATGGCTCCATGTTATGGGCTGAGGTTGTTGATTTATATGCCTGTAAAAGGTGAGTTCGGGAGTAGTTCAAGAAAAAAAATTCTTCTCTTCTCTTCTATCATAAACTTCTTCTACAGAGTTCTGAGCATAATTCGAGTTCCTCTCCCGCTACTTGAGTGCACAAGTTTAACGGAGGTCATGTGGTACCTTGGGGAATGAATGTCCGCGTTAAACCCCGCACTACGGGTTGGGCAAATTTCGTTTCAAAGGTAGTGATTTATCACACCTACAAATATGGTTTCTAAAGCTACCATTTTCAAATTCTCCTTTCTAAACAAAGTTTTTTTTCGAACTGTTCTTTTCAAAACCAGGGTTTTATCAGACCAACGACCATACATTCTGTTACTTACATTGATACATGAAGTTTTCTACCAACAGACAGTTTGAAACCTCTAATTACACTCCAATACTTGAATCTGTTGAAACTCATTGAATGTTGAAACTCCATCCATTTGAATAGTTGGGGACGTCCTTCGAAAAACACCCAACTGTAGCACCATTATCGAACCACCACTACCAAAATCGGATCCACCTTCATAGATCCCCTACACACTAAAAAAACATAGCGAGAACCACCGACTCGATCTCACAACACCGGATAATCTTGAGCAACAAATTGCTTTAAAGTTTATAATTTTACTGAAAGTATAACTTGAACCTTAAATGTGGATTATCCACTTAATCAATATCCAAATTCACGAAACCTTTGATAACTTTAGATAAATGTACTTAAAAGCATAAAATGTTGAAGTAATTGGTTCACATGCATAATACCACGTAAGAGCAACTCCAACAGTTTCTATAATAAAGATTGTCATTGATTATAAGGAATTTATATGATTTTTCATCTCTAACAACTTTCCTATTATATTTTTTTAAAATAGGGATTTTATGAGAGAAAACTTCCTTCCCTATATTTTCAAAAAAATGATTTTTTATAAGAAATAGAAATTGTTTGCGATTTCAATTCAATGCATCAAATCATAACACAACATTCATTTTTCTATTAGAATTTTAAGTCTCATATTCATCTCATTATTCTATTCCTTCTAAAAAGTACGTTCGAATTCCAACAATTTGTTTTCAGAGAAAACTAATACAATCTTAAACCTATGTGGGATACTTATTTATATTTTTTTTTAGAATTTTGTCAATAATGATTTGTTTAGAATATTGGAATTAATCTCTTTGGTTTATTATTTATAAATTTTTTTATTTTTTTTGATGTTGCTGCCTTTTATTTCAAACCGGATGAATATATAAAAAGAATAACAAAAAAACTAGTTTCTAATTAACATCGAAGGTTAGTTTCAAATTTTTTATATCGATTGTTTTTAAAAACTAAATTAATTTTTATAATACGTTTTGAAGTGATTAAAAAATGAACTCTTAGTTTTAAATGAAAAAGTAACTATAGTGTAATAAATGCCTACTTATGCAAAATATGGAATTTGTTGGAGCTGAGCCAAAAAAATACAGGAAATATTGATTTTCATTCCTTATTCTAAAGAAAAGTTTAGGGAAGCTGTTAGAATTGCTCTAAAAGTAAGTCCAATAGTTTCCCTAAATTTTTTTAATAGGAAATAAAAAATAAAGTTTCATATTTTTTTACTCAACTCAAACAAATTCCCTATTTTGCAGGATTTGACATTTATGACACTTTAATTAATTTTTCTATTTAATGTTAAGAATTAATTTTTAATCACTTCAAAATATATAATAATTTTTTTCACTAATTTTCAAAACCAATTAATATAAAAAAAATTAAAATAAAATTTATATGTTAATTTAAAATTAGCATTCTTTTTGCATTCTTTTAATATTTTCACCCATTTTGAAATAAAATGTAACAATATTTTGAAAAATTAAAAAATTGAAAACTATAATCGAAAGTGAATAATTCCAACCTTCTAAACAAATAATTATTGACATCATATCATTATTAAAAAATATATAAATAACCATGTCACCCGAACTCAAAATTGTAATAGTTTTCTCTAATTTTTTTTGCTGGAAGTCGAAAGTACTTTTTAGTATGATCGGAATAATGAGGAAACTACGAAGTTTACATAAAAAAATTAATATTATGTCATGATTTGATGCATTCAGTTGGAACTGCATTATATTTTCCCCCTTCCTAATTTTTTTTCTCTTTCTACAAATATAGTGAATATAGTTTTTCCCCCTCAAAATCTCTATTTTAGTGAATGTGATATGAAAACTGTTGGAACTAAAAACCCATGTTTAATCCATAAAATCAATGAAAATTCTATTATAGAATAGTTGTTGGACTTGCTGTAACGCATGAACATGATCAAATTTAGTGGTTTAGTGAGTAAACAAAGTATGACAAGCTCAAACGGTACATTAATTTGCGAAACGTTTTTTTAAACACAGTAGACCACTTCTCATTAATATGGAAATTCATGGTTACAAATAATCACATATTGTGTAACATTGTGCGTATCTATGATAGCTAGCCTATCAACTTTTACAATAGTGAGGTGCATGAATTCCATAGCTAGAAAGTTAATTTCCCCAACTATTTGCTGATGTATGGAGGAACGTCTGGGTAGTTTTTGATGTAACACTGAACATTTTTGCAATCTAATTTGATTGTCAGAATTTCTATCCCATCTGTGTTCGCCTCCTTAATTTCTCCTAGGATGGCCTTCAATTTAGCTTGCAACGTTCATAAAGCTTGAAAGACGCAGTACCCATCCAACCTTGCTCCAATCAACTTGTTCTAGAGCAACATGCCCAACCCCTTTTACTGTGGATTTGTAAAATGCTGCATTTGTGTTGATTACTGAGCTCTCTTGGAATAGATGGTCAGTTATCATGCCTTTCCTTTGCCATAACATATTAGTGTCCCCTACTTTTATTGCCTCTTAAATTGGGTCCTCTTGTGTGCCTAGATGCTGGCGCGGTCTCTGAGATTTTTTATGCTGATCTGCTGGGTTTGTTCGTCTTTGTTGAATGTCTTTGTTGGCCTCCTTTGTTAGGTTCCTGATAATTGTGAGAGCATGATCAATGGAGAAATTAGCGAGGTCAAAGATTACCCTATTCCTTGCGCACCAAATGACCCATATTATATAACATTCTAGTTCCTTATCTTCCTTCTGTGGTGCCCATTTAAACTATTGACTAAGCCATTCTTTTAAGGTTGGTGGTTGTCCTCTGTTGAAATCAAGACCTAGCCTGCTCATCCACCAGACTTTCCTTGGCTCACATTGGAAGATAACGTGTTTTGCACTTTCCTTGCCTTTTGAGTAGATTTGGCACATCGTTGAAAGATTCAACCCTCTTTTCCGCATATTTGGATTTGTGGGACATGCCCTTGTATCATTCTCCAGATCAGAAATTTCACATTCTCCAGAATATTCCCATTTCCTATGGTTTTCCATAGATGACTTTCATCAATATCCGAGTGGCTGACTCTTGAGGTTGATGGTAGAAGACTTTCCTTAAACTCGCAGGCGACGTGGTAGCCCGATTTGACGGTGTATTTTCCTAAAAAATCTTTATCCTAAACCTTGTAGTCATTTTACCCTAGACTTATTGAGGTATATGAATCTTGACAATTTCTGTGACAGTCTGTTGCGGAACAACACCTGTAATATTCTCCAGGCCTTGTTTGCGCCGATAAGGTTATTGAATTTAAAGTCCAGGTTTGGCAACATGTCTTGCTCATAGCGGGTGAGATTCGCTTGATTTGTTATCCATTTAGACTGGATGTTCACCCTACTTCCCGTCACAATCTGCCACTTCAGATGTGGTTTGATAAACTCAATACCCCATACTATTCCCCTCCATCCCCATGAGACTGTCAACTTCTGTGTGGTTCGTAGTGGATCCTGCCTTTGACAGTAATTTTCTAGGAAGAACTTGGAAAAGATTGACTCTTTGTTCGTGAGTATTGACAAAACTTGTTTCCCTAGAATTGCATGATTCATTTGTGTCGTCGATCGTATACCGAGACCCCTTTCCATTTTGAGGCACATAACTGTTTCCATGTTTTCCAGTGTATTCCTCTGCCTTCACGATGGCCCACCCATATAAACCTTGCTATATGTCTATCTACTTCCTTTGCAACCGTTATCGGGATCATAAAAGTTCCAATAGTATATTGGAAAAGTGCCTTGAGAACATGTTTGCATAGTGTGATTCTTCCCATAGCCGACATATCGCTTTTCCTCCATGCAGCCGTCTTTGAGATGTTCTATTGAAGCAAGCTTCTGAACAACTTAACCTTAAAGCCTTCGAAGTTCATGTTATGTCCAAGATACTTTTTTTGTAGAAGTTTTGGCTTGATATTGAAGGTTAGTTTGACAAGATTTGTTGTGAGTAAATCTGCATTTGGGCTTACTAGGAATGACGACTTGTCAAAATTAAGCCTTTGACCTGAGTAGACTGCAAACAGATTTAGTGTTCATGCTAGCTTCCAAATTCCTATCTCCAAGACTTCAAAAAAAAGGATACAATCATCGACGAACATTAGATTTGACACTCTTGGTACTTCTCCACCACACCGAACTCCCGTACATGTACGCTTGAATGGTGCCGAAGTTATCATTGACGACACTGCTTCTTGGCAGATAATAAACAGGAATGGAGACAACGGGCATCTTTGTCTTAATCTTTGCCTTGGTTTGCATCTCTCCGAGCACTCACCATTGCATTTGATAGCATGCGTTACCGTGGTGACACACTCCATAACCCATTTTATCCACTTCGCAGGAAATCCCACCATCTCCATTGTTTTTTCCAGGAACCCCCACGACACTTGATCATATGATTTGCTCGTATCAATTTTCTTACCGACTATCACCTTTTTCCCCTTCTTGTGCTTCCTAATTTTTTCTATCATCCCATTCGCTATCAATGAGTTTTATACTACTAATCTACCCTGAATGAAGACGGCTTGGTTGTTGGAAATTAGATACCCCATTATCCTTTTTAGTCTATTAGCCAGAATCTTTGCTATTATCTTATATGTAACATTGCACATGCTTATAGGGAGTAAATCAGAGGGTTTTGTGGGTACCTTTACTTTTGGGATGAGGGTAATGTTGGTTTCGTTCCAATCCTTCACCATTTTCTTAGTGGTGAAGAACTCCTTGGCTGTTGTTGTAATTTCCTAACCCACCTCATTCCAGTAGTATTAGTGGAAGCCTTGAGGAATACCATCTGGTCCCGGTGACTTCTATCTCCCCATTTGGAAGACCGCTTCTTTCACTTTCAACGTTGGGACAAGAGCTGTAACGTTTATCTGTTTCTCAACACTTACTGTTGGCTTTATTAACTTCCATACGACTACGACATGATGTACTCTTTAAGAAAACCATACTCATATGATCAACAACTAGGTCCCAAAGCTTTCCGGGATCTATCACCTAGTACCCTCCGTTATCTTTTAGTTGTGTGATATGATATCTCACTTGTTTTTTCCATGCCCATTTCTGGAAGAAGCTCATATTTTTGTTGTCATTTCTGTACCAATCCACTTTTCCCTTTGCTTCCAGAACTAAAGTTGTTGAGATCGGAGGTCATCTAGGTGGTCTGATCTTTCTTTAGCCGATTAGAAGTCGCCTCAATGTTGTAACCTCTCAATTTTGTTTCTCTTCCGTCAGATTCTCTTCTCAATACAACCAACATTTTCCTTACTCCAGTTGCTCAATGTTTGCACTGTAGTTGTCAAACTTTTATCAATTTTTCCCATCATACTCTGTTGTTGACTTTGTTGGTTACCATATTGGTTTTCTTATCCAGATTTTTGCCACACAGACTGGATAATTTCTTTAACCCCTGTTCTGCTTACCCAAAAGGATTCAAACTTTGGCTTGTAATTACTACGAGCTCTTCTATCTTATTAGTGTTTGTTGAGAGTTATCGGCCCATGATTCGATCTCATAATTGCATGATTATCTAGCCTATACCCCAGGAACATTATAAACCATGCCTGGTTAGAAAATCCTCTATCTAGTATTTCTAGTATTTGATCTTCTTCTCTGCAAACATTCGTCCACATGAACCAGAGTCCTTGATTTGATAGCTCCTTAAGGTCGAGCAAACTGATCATATCACTTAGGTCCTTTGTTTCCCATTCTTCGACTTGATATCCGCCTCTCTTATCTTCGTCGCTTGTAACTTAGTTATAGTCCCCGATAATTAATAGTTGTAAGTGAAAACTGACTAGTTCCCCCTTTAGGGTTTTCCACACTTCCGCCCTATACTTCCTAACTGGATGCCCATACAAAAGTGCTAACATCCATTCTTCCCCTGTTATGGAGGTAATCTTACAAAGTACAAAATGTTGGCAGTTTTTCGCTACATGTAATTGGATCTCCGGGGTCCATGCTACGCAGAGCCCTCCCTTTGATGCAATGGAATCTACTACATACCAACTAGTGAAATACAATCTAGCCACTTACTTAGTCTAGCCCTCTTACACTCAGTCTCCATGAGAAATAAAATATTGGGTTTATACTGGGTAACAAGATTGTTCAAGGTGCTTACTATCAGAGGGTGCATCTGCCCCCTGCAGTTCCAACTAAGTAGATTCATACAGTTGACGATGATTATTCTGGAACAACCACCGGAAAACCACAGAGATGTTCTTCACTACCATTGATCACAGTCGTAAAGACCCAATCATAAGTTTGGGACCCCATTATGACCATCTTCCCCTGCTATACTCTTTCCGTCAAATCGAGTTCTTTATGCTTCCTTATTACTTCCTTTAATTCTCCCTCATTATCCTCAATTCTGCGGTTTTTTCCTACAGAATGCAGAAAATGCGACCGGGCCTGGAGTTGGTGCAGACTGGCCCTGTAAATTCCTCAAAATGCCTCATGATTTTTTTCACTCGACAAAACATCAGCATAAAGAGGCGTAGGAGAAGAATTAATCAAAGGGACAGAGAAATCTTAAAGCTCAAGAC
>JAULKM010084109.1:0-11486 GCA_032355605.1 Rubia tinctorum
GGGGGGGGGAGCTAGAGTAGGAGGCCGACAAGGTGGTTGTGGGGTGGTGGCGAGATGGTGACGGGGTGCAAGGTGGTGACTTGGTGGTGGCGGAAGTGCCGGCGGCGGAGGTTTTGTAACGAGGTGGCTGTGGGGTGGTGGCTTGGTGGTAGCGCGACTTTGCTGCCGACGGAGGAGGTGCCGGCGACGGAGGTTTTGCGGTGGGATGGCTGTGGGGTGGTGGCGAGGTGGTGACGGGTGGCAAGGTGGCGACGGGTGGCAAGATGGTGGCGCAACGGTGCTACTGAAGTTTCCATCGGTGGAGTGTCCCTAATTTATACTTTACGCATTAAGAATATAGGGTTAAATACATTTCTAACCTACATTTAGGTTGAAAGTGCCAATATAACCTTGCAAAATGTAAAGTGTCAAACTAACCATAACTTTATGATGAATTGTTCCAATACAACCTTCATGCCACAATCTGGCGTTGACTCACTAATTGAACAGTTGATCGGACCCGAAATGACAAATATTCCTTCAGCCATTTTAACTTAAATATTTTCCCCATTTTATCCATCCTATTGCCACCAACAACCACCTCCCGCCGCCGCCAACCACCACCACCCGCCACCCTCTCCCGATACCCTCCCGCCACCACCTCCCCGCCATCCACCAGCACCTTCCTTCCAGTCAAAGCCACCCGCCACTACCGTAGCTCTCCCGCCCAACTACCACACATCCCCGAGAAACTCTAAACTAGACCAAGATGACAAAACTAATCAAATTTTTGTTCTAATATAGAAAAGAATGGGTCTCCTGACAGGTGACATGTTTATAAATTTATGAACATACCACTTATTTTTTTTACCTTACACAATACATTTGTTAAATTACATACTAAATTTAGAAAATATTTTTTATATTATATATTTTTATATTTTCACATTCAAATGTATATTATTACTTGTTTTTATTTTTAAAATACAATATTTAAATTTTATGAAAAAAATACAATATTTAAGGTAAAAATTACTATGGACTGTCCATAAAAGGCCGCATTTCGTGAGACTTTATCAATAGAAAAGAAAAGAAATATTAGGGTATGAGCAATGGTAGTTTCTTAATTTTAAGAAACCGCTTCAGAAATCGAAAACACTCACAGTGGTGGTTTCTAGAGCGGTTTCTTTCTTACTAAGAAACCGGTCTAGCAACCGGTGGTGGGGACGTGAAGAATGTGATGCGCATGTGCGCTAGGGCGCTGAAAGCAGCCATTTTTTGTCCCGGGACAAAAATATTTCGAGTGGACATATTAAATTAAATTATAATGGTAAAATTAATGAATGTGATAGATAAAATTAAGTGGAGCCTATGGATAATAGAAAGTAGTTTCTTACTATTGTGGAGAAAAAAAACTAATTTCTTAAGCAATTTTTTAAAGTGAAGTGAAAGAAAAAGAATGAGAAAAATAATATATTTAATTTTACATGTGCTTAGGTAGGAGCAAAGTGAATAAATGTGAATGAGATGCTGACAAATTTACTAGCCGGGTTTCATTGTTCTCATTATTACCAATCCAATTTAATTTCTCAGACTTTGTGCCTAGGCGAAATTCCCACATCTCCGCGGTCGCCACATTCCCGCACTAACATTTTTAACAGCCATAGCAAAAAACAAGAGCACTAACATTTTGAATCATTCCACTAACATTTTCGGATGGAGATGTCAAAACAACTACTACCATAAATAAAAGTATTCTACGATTTAATTAAATATTCAATGGTTATGTTAAAAAAATTTAAGTGACATGACTGGATCGATGACTAGGTCAAGAACAAAGTGTAGAAATGCGGCATTGGATGTTTTGATAGATCAACTTCATGATGAATAACTCTAGACTAAATCGGTTAGGGTTTGGATTAATGATTCAATCTTGTCAATTAACTGAAAAAATCGTGAAGAAACTATACTCTTTTTTTTCCACCGGATTTTTAACGTGGTAGTGTAATTTTTGTAAACTATTGTAACATTATTTTATTTTATTTTATTTTATTTCATAGCTCGGCCATATGGGCTTTTGAAGAGCTATTTTTGAAATTTAGCCTGTTATTTTTGACCCAGTCCATTAGTGTTTCGAAAATATTGAGTTTTATTCAGATTAGACTTATATTTGGTAAGATTAGATAAATTAATATTCTTCAACGTTGCTTGGAGAAGAATTCGAGCAGATTACCATTTATTTTTGGGATTTTTAGTTAGATATGATTTTTACCTTCTTAAAACTGCCATAAGTCAATTCAGTTTCCATTTGTGATTAAGGTTTTGGGTCAAGATTTATCCCTATAAATAGAGGGGTATGACCAAGACATTCGACACCATTTTATCAATCATATATTCATAATTTCTAAGTTATACTCATTGCTTGCGAGCGTCTTCATTGTTGGTTAATCCTGCGATTTAATTAAGTATCAACATCTTCGCATTGTGAACTAATCATGCGAGCTAGTTAGCTTCATAAAATCTCAAGTTGTTCAAGATCCCAAGTGCTAGTTTTGATCAGTTTGTGCGGCTATACTAAGGTTTGCGAAATCCCTCGTCTAGTCAAAAATCTAAAATTTAGCAATGCAAAGTTTTCTCAAGGAGATTAATATAATTTCCAAAAGTTGTAGAAAAAACAAGAGGCAGACCGACGAATCCTTCGACACCGTCTCTAGGATGCCACGACGTGGGCGGCAAAATCATGGCGCCAACGCCAGATTTGAGGATCTTGGATGGCGAAGAGAAATTGGAGATTGACGATTTTAGCGAGTTGACCCGATGGCTCGCGGCGGAAGGTCGACCTGGTGGCTCCTGGGTAGAACTCAACAACAAGTGTAGTGGCAAGTTCAATTTTCCGGTGGATCGAGGTCCAAATCGGAAGAGGAGAAGAAGTGAGATGAGGAGGAGCAGGAAAGAATAAGTGAGAAGGAAGAAGATTAAGGGCATTACTGTATTTGCATTTTTCCATTTTTTAATCTAAGGATAAAATAGCCATTTTCTTAAATTTCGGGTAAATCTCTGGTTGATAATTGAACTCAACGGCACACAGGGTTAGATTGACAAATACATCATAAAGTTAGCGTTATTTTGACACTTTTTCATTTTGCGGGATTATATTGACAGTTTCAAACTAAAGTTAGTGATATTTTACCACTTTATTTGAGAATATATCTCAGTTCACCTTTTACACTATTTCACTCCGATTATAGGTGGTAATGTTATGCAGCATTCGATGATTATTGGTTTTTTCTTCTTCGAAAAATAAGTGGTGGTCCTAATTTTATATTTTTCTCCCCAAATGGAAAAGTTTGTTCTGAAGTTTCGTTTTTCCTTGCAAAAAAAATAAAGCCACTTTTAAGCCTATGGTCTTGATTATTGCAATTAATTTATGCATATGGTTTTTTTTTACATGTGAATTTTTCACCCTCCATCTCCATTTTTTATGTACCATGATTGACGTAAGAAAATATTTTGTTGGTAAAATTTCCATATATATAATATTCATTAGTTATAATATCATTATAAATGTCACGAGTTGACAATGTCCTTATTGCACATGTAAAATTAGGACCATTTCTGATATAGTTAAGGTAGGGATTTGATGGAGGTCTAGTCGTTGTAAATTCGATACGAGGGGTGGATCAGCTTTTGCAGCGGAAACACCTCTATTCAATACCTTTCTTATAGCTATTGTGACTTTACCTTCAATTATAAGGTCCAATATTTCGCTATTAATCGCTCTATGTTTAGGGACTTATTCATGTACTCATGTTTTTGGTTAAGGTTGGAGGAGTCTATTCATCTCCCACTCATTAACATGAGTGTTTTGAATTTCTTATAAAAAAAAGTCACGAATTAGCGTGAAATGCAATATATTTAATTGAAATAAAATTATTCTAATGAATGAAATAATTATTAATAAGATGAAAATAAGAATATTCCAATGAATCAAATACTTGTTAATAAGATGAATATTTTTAATGAAATGGAGAGTAGTGAGTAATTACACTGATATTAAGATGATAGAATATAATTATCCTAATAGTGTATATTTTCTTATAAATAATTAAAATACATGAGTATTTAACTGGTTAGAGAAGTTATAAATACAAAGGCGTCTCCTTTTTTTCCTCTCTAAATAAACAAACGTCATATTAAAACTTCACTGACAACCATCAAGCTAAATATGAATAAAATTTATGAAAGAATTTCTTGGATTTTCCTAAAGACAACATTACCTTGGCAAAATCTTCTATGCAATCAGTAGTAAACTATGCCATGTCTAACTTGGAAGAGATGAAGTATACAATATCTTACAAAAACTAATCAAAATGGTAAGGTGGGTTACCTTGACTTTATTATTTTTTACCACATTTTAAAAGATGATATTAGAGCGGGGCGGGTATAGAGTATGGTTCCTCCATATATGTTATTGTCTAAAATTTTCATGCTCATTTATGGCCAGTCACCCATAGATGGTATAATATCAAAATCCACCTAAACTCCATCAACAGTAGTGTGTACAATATTAAAATATATTTTGCCCCATCGAATTTTATATAAACTCATCCATGCGCCACCATCTCCACACGAGTCTCTACATCCATCTGAAATCCATCGCATCCGCCCCCATCTTATTCTCATACCCATCTAAAATCCTTTTCATTATACTAATTTAATATTAAAAGCTTAAATACTATTCATATAAAAAATATATATGTGAAAAACCCGATTCATTATACTATATTAGTATTAAAATTTAAACACTGCTCATATTAATAAATGATAGGTAGAGTTTGGTCGATAGTGGATAATGTAATAGTTTATTTTAAATTAACAATAGCGGGCTTTAAATATGTTTGGTGGGGTCGGATGAGAATGGAAAGAATGTAAAATATATAATGATAGAACAATCAAGGGAGACAGTTCTATTTACTGGAATTTGGTGCTATTTGAGAGGCCTCACTCTCCACAAGATGCCAATAACATAAATCAGTACTAGCATAGCCAAGAAATGGTACATTACAACCACTATTTATAACAAAAAAATAAACAACCACACCTCTAATGCTCCACAAAATCCTTCAGCCTAGTTGGTCTCTTCTTTGCTCTTTTGGGTCTTCCTCATCCAAGTTCTACTGGATTTTAAATTGAAGTGGGCGCTATTTCTTCTATCACATGGGCCTATTTTGCCATTTTCCCTGTCAATTTTCACATCAGCCCACGTATCACTCCCTCCTTCTTAAACAATGATATTGTCCTTAAGATCAGCTAGATCATACATGGCTAAAATCTAGCCAATCCTCTCACATAGTGTCTTCTAACGGGCTGGCAGACCATTGAACTAGGACCTAACGACGCTGTTTCTCGTTTTCCAACCTGATGAGGGTGGCTATGATAGCAGTGGCACTGAGGATCAATGTGTTACCTTTGTTGGCCTCTGGCAATGGAAAACTCTCGGTAGGTTGGTCTCCTTTGAAAGTTTTCCATTGCAAGTTATCACCATGTTAAGAGTTCATCAACCGTTGTACTGCTGTTGTCCCAGTAGAGTATGCTAGAATGGTTGGAGGAAGGCTATCGTAGAGAGCTTGGAAGGGAGTCATGCCAATAGCTGAATGAAGACTTGTGTTGTAGTGGTTCCATGTCCATGCTAGAAAAGAAGACCAGCACTTGGGATAATAGAAGTAAAATCTCGGAGGTATTGTTCGAGGCAATGATTGAGTATCTCTGATAGGTCGTCTATTTCTGGGTGGTACGCCTGGGTGGTTTTCAAGGTTGTCCCTATGAGTTCAAAAAGTTTTCGACAGAACTAGCTCGTGAAAATAGGGTCACGATTAGAGACAATGGTTTTGTGAGGGCCATGAAGGTTAACCACCATAGAAAAAAATCTCTGCGACCTGCGAGGCAGAGTATTGAGTGGATAATGGACCAAAGTGAGCATACTTCGAAAGTCTATCAACAACCACCAATATGGCTGTGAATCCCATTAATACTGGTAGGCCAATGATGAAGTCCATGGTAACATTGTCTCAAACTCTTTCCGGTATAAGCAGCGGCTGAAGAAGACTTAGTGGAGGCAAGGTGGAGTATTTCACAGTTTGGCAAACTATACAGCGCTCTACGAACTCAGTGACATCCTTCCGTACTCCTTTCCAGAAAAAAATGGTGCAAAGTTGAGCAATGGTGCAGTTGATGCTCACATATCCGCCTATCGGAGTATCATGAAACTTACAGATCAATGGTATTTTAAGGGTAGATGTGGCCCCTAAGTACAACCTGTTTTGGTGAAAAAGAAGACCATCCTGAATCGAGAAAGGAGTTGTATAGCACGGAGATTCTTTCAGCTTTTTGATGATTCCCCGTACTTCATCAAAAAGGCTATGCTCAGTTTGCAAAGTGTCCAGAAATTGGTACATATCAGTGGAAAGAGACATGTGAAATTCAGAGCTTGTTGGCTCATTCTAGCTCGATAACGCATAAACCATTACGTTTTCAACTCCCCTTTTGTACTCAGTGGTGAACTTAAACCCCAACAATTTTTGTATGTAATGTTGTTGCTCCGGCGTTTGAATGACTTGTGTTAGTAATCCTCGAAAGCTTTTGTGACATGTTCAAATGACGAAGGGTCTGCCCAATAAATACCGGAGCTATTTGGAAACCGCTTCGACCATAACTCGTAGTTCCCACACATAGGTCAAACTGCCCAACATCTTGGGACCCAATTTCTTTCCGAAGAAAGCGATGAGGTGATTCTCCTGCATAAGTACTCCACCAACACCACTGGATCCATCAGTTACGATGACAAATGGTTGTGAAAAGTTCTAAAGGTGCAAGACTGGAGTGCACGTCATTGCCCCTTTGAGTGTCTCAAAAGCTTCTGAAGCTTTATCTAAGGGTGTTACAATGGTGGCATAGTGAGCAACAAACCGACTATAATATTAAATCAACCCGAGAAAACCCCAGAGTTGTCTGTCTTCAGCTGCGGCCATTGGAGTATAGTATTAATCTTCGAGGTGCCGGTGCTAATGCCTGATGCAGATACCACATGTACAAGATAATCTATTAAGTGCCGAAAGAATTCACACTTGCTCTCCTTTGCAAAGTAAGAGACTGCTGATAGACACTTCAAAACAGCCTTGAGATGGTTCACGGGGCTTAGGGCATCCTTTCTGTAGACGAGGACTTCATCGAAGAAAAAAAGGACAAAGCAACAAAGAAACGGTCGAAAGAGCTTTGTTATGACAGCTTGGAAGGTTGAGGGAGCATTTGAGAGACCAAAAGGCATGGCAAGGAACTCATAATGGCCTTCGTAAGTTTGAAAGACTATTTTATGGATGTCACGAAGATCCATATGAATTTGGTGATAGCTCTTGAACGCAAGTCCAACTTGGAAAAGATGGTGACACCGCCCAACTCATCGATGGTTGGGATAGGAAATTGGTCTTTAATGGTGATGGCATTGAGGTCACGATAGTCGACACAAAAGCGCCAAGTCTCATCCTTCTTCTTGACCAACAAAACCGGTGATGAGAAGGAACTTATACTTAGACGAATGAAGCCATCGTCCAACATTTCTTTTACTGATTTCTCAATAACATCTTTCTGTTCTTGGTTTTGAAAATGTCAAAGTTCTCATCGACAATGGCAGTCAAAATATATTCATCTAGTCTGATTTGGTTGACAAACTTGGTATTGCATGCAGGCCAATTCATCAATTTTGTGTGCTAAGACGACGAACAGGGAGACTCTGCTCATTTGTTGTAGCACGAGCTAAACCAGTGGCAATTTGGATCACCGATGGTCGAGTAATACTCGCATCTGGCCCAACTGCGATTGGAGGTGGCGAGGTGCAAGCACCGCCCATGGGTCCCAGATCCCCACCTATGCCATGAGCGCCGGCTAGGTTCTGAAACGCTTCACGACGGGAGCTACCCAACCAGTCCTCATGACGCTCCTCAAATAATTAAGCCTTCATCATTGCTTCCGGTAGCGAAGAAGGAGGGTTCAACAACAACTCTCCTTGTATCTCCGATTTCAAACCCCAAATCTAGAATTTCAGAAACAGAGAATTAGAAATCCCGGTGATACGTAACATGAGAGCTTCAAATTTAGAACAAAATTGAGTGATCGTACCATTTGGGTCAGTTTGGCAATTCGACCCAAAGGATCACTGTAAACTGACAAACCGAAACTAGCTCGAAGCTGGTTAAAAAAATGTATCCCAAGTGGTCAGACCTCCACTGTATTCCATCAATTGGAACTAAGTTAATGCCTTACCGTCAAGGTGAAAGGAAATGATGGATAGACGGATTGTAGGAGGGCTACAGTGAAGGTCGAAGAACTTTTTGATATTATAAATTGAATCATCGACTGTGGAGCCGTCGAATAGGGGAACCTCAACATGAAGGTTTCGCATCAGCGGGTGAACCTCTGTAGCCGTGGAATCACCAATTGATAAAGCGACCGGTGAAGGGGGGTCCCGTGCAGACGACGAGTTGGACGGGGCACGATCCGATTTTGGTGGAGACGAAAGCTGCAAGTTCTGTGCTACTGTCAAAGTCTGATGCTCTTCCAGGAGGGATGATAAGTGCTCTCTCTGCTCCTGTAGTTGAGCTTGGGAAATTTCTCTGAATTTGGCCTCCATGGAGTGAACCACCGCAACGACGTCTTCGTTCTTCATGGTGAGGTCGAAGGATGAAAGCACCAGTGATTGAACAATCAAGGGAGAAAGTTCTATTTACTGGAATTGGATGCTATTCAAGAGGCCTCACTCTCCCCAAGATGCCAATAACAGAAATTAGAACTAGCTTAGCCAAAAAAGGGTACAATACAACAACTACTTATAACAGAAAATAAACAACCACACCTCTAATGCTCCACAAAATCTTTCAGCCAAGTTGGTTTTCTCTTTGTTATTTTGAGTCTTCCTTCTCCAAGTTCTACTGGACTTTGGATTGAAGTGGACTCTATTTCTTCTTCCACATGATCCCATTTTTTCATTCTTTCCCTGGCAATTTTCACAGCAGTCCACGTATCAAATAATATCCACGTTTGATCCATTATTCACGATGGGTACAACTAAACACCACATGTAGTGCTATTTTACAATCAATGATGTTAGAGTTTGACCACATATTCAAATTATTACATATGCAACAATATTATCCAATGTTATTGTGGAATTCGTCATGACATGTAGTTTTAAAGTATCATTTGTCTATACAACGTAATTATACACGTCAAATATATTAACGACCAAACATGTATTCTTGAAGATCGGAAAAAAATATTCCTAGCAATTTAATTTGGAATGAAGTAATATCAATTTCATTAACATCAACCTTCCCATCCCTGTTTTGTTAAGGTGGGTGCAACTAGGCAGATCACCCAAAAAATACTTCTCACTTTTATCCTTTTATTATTTTTACTACACGTTATTAATCTTCCTTGCAAATTCCTTATAACCAACTAAAATTATCTTCAATCAGGGTTAAAATTTCTCACTGTATCATAAATTGCTACTCCATTTGTCCTAACTATACATGCAGAGAGAGAAAACTGATGTTTTAATTTGGGAAAAGTGAAATTACTTAAATGCCCTTCTTCTTCTTATTCTTCCCATTCCTCACTCACCCTCCCTCGCCCGCCTATCACCACCACTACCACCTCTCACACTCCCCTGCATCGTCTATCACCACCACCGGCGCCGCCGTCGCGCCCTCCCCTGCCCGCCTACACCATCACAACCACCACCACCTCTCACCCTCCCCTGCGCGTCTCTCACCACCACCACCACCGTCATGATTCCTCTCTTCTCCCCAACCGATCATCCATCATGGACCAACACTCTCCGCCAAAGGGACCATAGAAAACCAAAATCCAGAAATCCACAGCCATAAAAACAAACCCAGAAACATCCATTACCCAGAAAAATTCAGAAAATCCAAACCCAGAAGAATCAATAGAACATTTGCCCTCGGGCGATTTTCCAAATTGCAAGAGAGAGAAGCAGAGGATGGACGGAGGTCGACAGAGCAGAGGGAGAGAGAGGATGGGCAGAGAGAGGGAGAAGAATCTGTTGATGAACCCTGTTGTAGAAGCAGAAAATTTTGGAAGAAAAAAATGCAGGCGTGGTGATGGAGGATAAAGGAAAAGGTGATGTATTGGGATATGATAAGGTTTGAAGAAGATAAAGATGGAGAGGATTTTGTGGATGAAAGATATTTTGAGTTAATTTGTAAGTTGAGTTAATGTTTAGTAAAGTTTGTAAATTTTAAAATTAATAAAGGGTAGAAGTGGAATTTCGGATGTCCAAATTCACCAAATAAGGAATTTTTTTAAAGTGTGCAGATTTAGATGAGACAGAATAAAAAAGAAAGTGTTCAGATATGGGTGGGACAAAGGAAGTAGGTCCTTTATTCATTTCCATAATGATTGGAATATAAGTAACATAAATTACAAAAAAGTAAAAGATAAAATAATATTAATATATGCATTCCTTTAAGTTAAAAAATATATATTAGAATTTCATTCAGTTCAACTGTTAACAATTTTTATTTTATTTTAGTTCTATTCATATTAATTTAGTTCAGATAAGTTAAATACAAGTAGTCCACCCCTATTAATTTCCAAGTAGTTCAGATCAGCTTGATTTTTGTGTGTGTGTGTGAAAGGAGAGGTTGGGGAGGCCCACATTTAGCCCATCTAAAAGTCCAGTTGGAGGATTGATGACGAAGCTTCTAGGGAGCTCTACAATCCTATTCGCCGAAACAACTCATCACACGTCATATCCCCTTCCTCTGTTTTATCATTTTTAGTCCTCCAGTATAATTAATCACAAATCCATCAATTATAAAGCCTGAGAATTAAAGCGAATATTATTACGTTTGATTTGACTTCACCATTGTTGTTTGAAGATTAAACTTGCACTCCTCAGTTCCACGCCAGATTTGCTGTTGCAATCGGAATGTCTTCTCCAGCTGAGTAAGTAAATTAATTTATTTTTTCAATTTCATTTCAATATATTTTGTGATTCAGTGAATTTACGTAGATATTGGTAGTATAATGCAGTTTGATTTGGAATTATTACATTATTGCTGAGGCGGAGCCACGGAGTTTCGCTTGGTTGATTGATTTCGTATTTTGTGTGCAATTCATTCGTTGAACGTTACAACAGTGGTGTTTGATTTTGATTTTCGGTGAAAAAAAGTTTGAAATAGAGTTGTGCAAGACCTAACTGGCTCCAGCAGCCAAATTGAAAGTGTAGAATATGCTAAAATGATGTTTGGATATGCTAGTAAACATATTAGTTATGGTTGAATGAATGAAATAGAATGAGAATTGAAAAGTTTATTATTTGTTTCAGATACTATGCTGCGCTTCCACCGGTCACCAAGCTCTATGGGACTGTATGTTTTGCCTGTACAGTGGCGTGCCAGCTCGGGATATTGACCCCTTACTTCTTCACG
>JAULKM010084128.1:0-45018 GCA_032355605.1 Rubia tinctorum
AATGAATTCAACAACCCATTTCAACACAATAAATGCACAATAGATAAAACATTAAATAGCTTATAAACAAGTCTCAATACATAGTTTTGGAAGCCTAATCAATTGTTCCCAAGGTTATGTTTAGCTATTTGAGTACATACTAATTAACAAAAGAAAACAAACATGAATTCAAAATGAAACTAGGGCAGAAAATGGAAGAAATCTAGGGTTTTTCGCGGTGGAAACCGGGAGAAAAGAGTTGGGTAAGAAGAGAAAAAGTGATGAGTATTTATAGTAAAAAATCCCAAAAAGTAAATCTGGGCAGGTGGCCGTCGTGACTCACGACACATCCATCGTGACTCGCAACGGCCGGAGTACTCTGCCCTCAAGTGATTTAATCTCTTTGGTCTTCATGTAGTATTCTCTTCTTCCTTTATCCGGGTCTTCAAAAGTCTTCATATTGTTCAAAATGGAGTCTTCAAGGTCTTCAAATCTTCAACATATACCTCGTCTCACGGAATTCTTATTATAAGTGACAAAAGTGATAAAGTTTCTCTCAACTCTAATGATAGGAATTCAAGGTATAATAGAGTATCCAAAGCATAAAAATATACCAAAATGAGTACAAAAGGTCCCAAAATAACTATATAAAATGAACACACCACGGGGGTTTGGGTGATCTGTATTACCTGCATTGTGAGGCCAGTTTTCGGCCTTGACCGCCTTGGTAACTGATGAGACATCAAATACAGGTAGGTTTAAGGCATTTAACATCTCTTTTGTTGTGTTTTTGTTTGTAGATTGCTAGGTTTAGATAGGTTTTATAACACAAGGGGTTTAGATGACCATTGATGATTTTTTAATCTAAATTCTTCATGTTGTAGCCTAATGTGATCCTCGTAGATATTTGTCCTTATGAGCATCTTGACCTTGTATTGTGAGGTTTTTGTATATTGCTCATAAGCACTTCAAAGTAAAAGAAATAAGGCTAGTGGCAAAATTGATAGAATAATTAAGGCCACGAGTCAAAAGGTGGTTAAATATAGAAGAAACAAGAAAAGAACGCAAGTTCGGAAGCATCGAAGAAATGCATAGGTCGTGTGTAAAATGGCATAATCAACATCGAAAAATATGCGTTAACCAATGCATTTTGAAATATTTCTTATTATGTTTTGGTTGGTTGATTGCTAGGTTTATTAAGGTTTATATTACAAGGGGTTTAGATTTCCATTGTTGTTTTGTTTCCTAAATCCTCAGTTTTCTTGACTTATTAGACCTAATGGGTTTTATGTCCTTACAAGCATATCTAGATTTTATTTTTTGAGCTTATTTGTTAGATTGCTTGTAAGCACTTTAGCATAGTTTTGAAGAAGGTTATCCATAAGAGTGGTAATAGATAGTAGAAAGACATTCACAAGAATATAGTAGACAGAAGGACACGAGTTAAAACAAGGTAGTAGAATGAACAAACCCCGAAGGAGAAAGGAATCGAGGATCGACCAAGGAAGAACTAGCAGGGCCATGCAATAATTCACGGGCCATGCTAGCCGACAAGTATGCTGCAATCAAACTCTAGCAAGGGCCATGTAGATCAGCACAATGCATGCTGGAATAATGCCTCGTGCTGCTAAGTAAGGGCACGACCTGTGTCCAACTACACAGTCCATGCAAAACCCAAGGCAAAATATGAAGACCAGGCATGACGATTTGCACACCCACGTCATCAGTTTTCAAGAAATCAAATCCAAGCCGATGGTCTGCAAGGATACATACGGCTTGCTCTGTACAGAAATGGAAATCAAGCATCCAGCCGGCGACCCGTGAAGATCTGCATAGCCCTTGCCGTTCAAATCACCAGGAAGGTGTTCCCAGTCGGCGGCTCATTAGTAATGGTGCGACTGAGCACTCAGATTGGCCGAGACCAGCGCCCATACGGTGGCCCATTAAAGTTTACATGGGCAGTGCCAAGTTGGGCAGCACGGGCCATGTGCTATAGCACGACCCATGCCAGCCGGCTGCTCGGGTTTAAGTTACCTTTTTTGGGACCTTTTAAAGGCCCTAATCCCTACTATTATATATAGGAGCCTATGTCTAATAGTGTTTAAGTGTTAGCCTAGTTTAGTTTCATTCTCCTAAATTCTCAGGAGTAGGCAGGAGAGCAAGGAACTAACCATTCTCTCTTAGTTCTATCTTTTCTTTGTTTTACCCAAGGACACCAAATCCAATGAAATATTTGGTTTCAATACTTAGGGAATAGTAATTTATCTTTTGGATTATATTTGTATTTATGACGTGGTAGTTATTTTGTGAGATTCTTAGATTTCCCTATCCTTTAATGTTTGTGATTATTATGTTGACTTGTGCTTTAAATTCTTGCTAATTGCGTGATTGATACACTATGTTTGTATACACCTTAGTCTACTTTCATGTTGGCACATTTATTGGTATCTCCTTGGAAAGTGCCGCTAGAGTAATAGGGAAGCAATGGCCCGTTGATGGTATGAGTGTATACATGTGTGTTTCGAGTCACCGTTTGATGACTGGATGCTAGTGATCTGGACTGGAGCCCGATAAGTTACGAATAAAGATAGTCTAGTAGAAACTAGGGTTGGCATAATTCAGTCTTATCATTGCTACCCTAGAGTAAAGCATAAAGTGACAATCCTTTGATTCTATAGTCCCAGGGAGAAACATTTATAGTGGAGTGCCCGGGATGTAATTCTTCTTGGGGAATGAATAGAACTACACAGCGGCTGGGCCGTTGTTGCACTTCTCTAATTACGGAGGTGGTATTAGTCGAAGAAAATGAGAGCAACCTTATGTTACAGATAGGGGGAAATGTTGACCACCGATCACACTATGTGACATAGGCATTAGGATAGGTTTATACATCATATACTTTATTGAATCTAGGTCAAAATATACTACTAGTCATGTAACAAAAATATCCCCAAGTGCCAGTTTTATATCATCTACTCTCTCTTGCCTTCGCATGATTGTAGTTGTTAGATAAAACACCTCCAAAATCCTGTTTTGAAACATTAGCTATTCCTGACAAGTGATCGGATCGACGAACCGATTGCGAATATGTTTAGTTAACTTTTAATATCCTAGCATCTCTGTAAATGACCTCTTACTTACTGCTATATACCATTTTGGCAGCTTAGTATTAAGAACGGGAGCAACAATATAAATATCTATCTTTGATCTTCCAGGAACTCTGCAGGTTAGTTCTTTCTCTCATGTAAAAAGGTTGTTGATTTATTAGCGACCTTGGGGAGTGAAGATCAAATTTTGGCACCATTTTCGGGGATGCTATAGTTGAAGGACATAACTATTAACTTACATAGCTTGTTAGTAGAGTAATTAGTGTTGTTTTTTTGTGGTAGTTTGGTTGGATTTTGTTATTGAGCCCTTGTTATAGCTATTTCGATTACTCCTAATCTGTTTGTTAGTGTTAGCCTTTGGTTTGGTATTGTCTAGTTTCTAGTTTATGGTACATAACCATACCACGAACTTAGGAACTTTACACTACCTACAGGGGTAACATGGGTGGTCGGAGAAGGAGAAAGAGAGCTAGGGTAGAGGTCCACGAGGACCAACTATTGTAGTTGAGGATATTGTAGAGATGGTAGAGGAAAATCATACACTTAAGGAGTTGATGGCTCCGAACTTATGGAATCAACCCCTATGCATTATCTTGCCCCCTTTGCCATCGAATGTGACTTGTATTGAAGAGCGGCATGATTCAATTCCTACCTATCTTCCATGTGATAGCCGGTGAAGACCTGAACAAGCATTTGTCAGAGTTTCATCTAGTGTGCACCAATATGAAACCACCGGGGTGTTTCAGAAGAAGATTACAACCTTAGATCCTTTCCTTTCGTGCTGCGGGATGCTGCCAAGGATTCCAGCTTCTTGAAGATTACAATCTTAGATCCTTTCTATTTCTTGGATGGACATGAGATGGAGTTCTTTGAAAAGTACTTTCCGGCTTCCAAATCTGCAGGTCTAAAGAAGAAGATTTCAAACAAATCACAAATGGAAAATGAGTCTCTTTATAAGTTTTGGGAAAGGTTTAAGAGATTGTTGGCAAGTTTTCCCTTTCTTTCATTCAAAGAAGGTGATTTAGTGTATTACTTCTTCATAGACCATGGTCAATGCAGCATACAATGGCTCCATAGCAAATAAGAGCCCTAAAGATACAATGGCATTATTTGATAAAATGGAAAACAGGACAAGATAATTTGGCTTGTGATCCTGTGTAAAGACATTAGATAAACCCACCCACTCTTCTAAGTTGGAAAAGCAATTTCAAGCACCTGCCTTGATGATGAAAGATTTTATGCGAGGGAGAGATCAACAAGTTAGGTTGTGTGGCATATGTAGTCTTGATAATCATATCGACACATGTCTGCAAGTGGTTGAAGGCTTTAAAGAAGTGAAGGCTTTGGATTTCAATGGTAGAAATAGGCAATTTTATAGGGGGAACAACAAAGGTTCTAAGAGAACCAAGGAAGAGATAGATAAGAACCCTACTCAAATACCATCAATCGTCGATACCGCGATCATCCTAACTTCCCGTGAAGCGAGGAGAATCAAGGGTACAATCGAGGTGGACAACCTCAACCTCAACCTCAACCCTACCAAAGGGGACAAGGGCCCTCCAACAACAATGCTTTTTCGTACGGGTAGGACCGGGAGGAGATCCTAGATTAAATATCTCAATTGGTGAAGAAGAGCGATATGTTCATGGAACAGATAAGAAGAGAGATTGAGGAGCTTGGCACAAGAGCCTTTTCGAATATCAAGAATCTCAAAGTCCAAGTCAGCAAACTTGCCAATTCGGTAAGCCGACTTGAGGCTAGAGAATCTGGAAAGTTACCATCCCAACCCAAGGTAAATTCACAGAATTTGAGTGCATTGAAGTTGAGAAGCGGGAAGAAGGTACGTGAGACCGAGAAGGAGATTGTGCAAGAAGATACTTAATCATGGAAAACAACAAGACCAATTTGGAAGAATGAGGAATGGTTGTGAAGAGAAGCCCTCCAAGGAGCTTTCCACCACAAAGGTAAGGGTGATCCTTCTGCCGCCGTTCCCTAGTGCTCTATGAGGAAGGCCAACGGTGACAACCAATGAGGCACATATTCGCAAAAATATTTGAAAAGATTGAGTTTAGAATTACTATTCTTGATGTGATTGAGAAAGTCCCAATTTATGCTAAATTTTTGAAAAATACATGCACTATAAGAAGGAACAAAGCAATTAAGAAAGTGGGTTACTTGAAAATAGGGGGTGTAGCTACTTTACCTTATAAGAACATACCCAAAAAGTGTGATGACTCCATAATGTTTTGGATCCCTATTTCCTTAGGTGGTAAATTGGTGAAAAATGATATGATTGATTTGGGTGTATCTATCAATTTGATTACTTTTAGTATTTATAAGAACTTTGACATAGGTGAGCTTAGAGACACTAGGGTTATTGTTCAACTAGCTGATCATTCACAAGCTAGCCCTAGAGGTATACTCAAGGATGTCATGGTTATGGTAGGCAATTGAGTGTTTTCGGTGGAATTCTATGTCCTTGATGTAGTGCACGATAGTGATACGCCCCCAATTTTATTGGGGAGACCATTCCTAGAAGCATCAAGGTCTAAAATAGATGTTCACTCAGGAACAATAGTCCTAGAGGATAACGTTGATAAGGTGGAATTTGATATTTACAAATCAACACATATTTCCTCTCTTATGTGCAATGACAAATCTTTATGTGATGAACATGTTCAACATGATGACTCTTGCATGACTTGTGATGATGAATGCCTTGATCATCTCAATGAAATTATGAAAGTGATAAGATGAATCATGTCTTGAGTATTAAATGTGACGACTATGTTGATGATACCTATGTTATGCTATGCACTTGGGGAATATTTGTGTTACATGGTTAATGTTATTTCGATCATTGATTTCATCAAATACAAGAACTTAACCCTATTCTAGTGTTTGTGTCCCGTGGTGAGGACAAAGGTCAAAACTTCCCCCTATCTGTCACATAGACGCGGCGTATAATATCATCCATGAGCCTTTCCTCCGCAACAAGGGGAGTGCAATAACTACTATGGCTCATTGCGCAGGTCTGATTCTCCACCGACGATTAGGTCCCCAGCGGAACACCACGAACAAACTACCTCTAGGCCTACAAAGGAAAATGAAGTAGCCATCTTATCGATGGCTCCAGGATTATAAAGATAATCATAGTTTGCAACTTAATCTATCTCTACCCGCAACCATTTAAACTTCTTCGGTTGGCTAACTAGATGCATGGTCGATCAACAATGGTAACCTTCGTGCACACTCCCAGTTTCGGACTATCGTCACCCCAATTGCATCTAGGTTTCCTTAATCGGGGAGTAGCAATAGTGCACCGACATGCAACTAGACTCGATTGTGTGCCAACCACGTGTGACAATCATGCAACTCACAAGAATATTAAGAACAAGCCAACACAATAATCTAGAAATCACACAAAATAAACATTAACACATGAATATAAATATAATCCCCAAGTTAGATCCCTACTCCCTAAGCATTTAACCCAAGTATTTCATTGGATTCGATCCCTTTAGGAAAAAGAAAAAGAAAAAATATGAAAAGAAAAGAACCTAGAGAGAAGGAAGAATGTTTTCTCTCTCTCGCCTACTAGTAAGATATAAAAATGAGCATAAACTTAAACCCTTAGTATAAAAAGGTTCATATATATAGTAGTAGGGAATTAGGCCTAAAATAGGACCAGAAGTGGCCGAAAACCCTAGTAGGCGTCATTGGCGTGGGGAGTGCATTGTGCCACGACCCATGTTGGCCAAGGGGGATCGTGTCGGTGTGGGACACCGAACTTAGCATGTGATATACTGGAATGGTGCAATGACTCTAGCACGGGCCATTCCGCCTCATGCCGACACGGGCCATGTCATCCGGCGCAGCCCGTTAGCTGGGTCTTTGATTTGCTCCTTCTGATATGCGTCATGCGTCCTTTGGCATGCTATGTCAGTTAGAACATCCATTGTCCATTACCTCGGTGCACCCCGCGTCATTATTCACACCACGTGGGCTAGTCTTGGCATTTGTGACTTGAAATAGCGCTGGCTGTGTAAAACAGAACATTCCATTCCCATACTTAGCCAATTTTTGGAGTTAAAAGGTGACCCCTCATGCTAGAATTTGACATGGCCCTTGTCAGGTGGTACGGGTTGTTCCAATTCTCCTTGACACAGGCCCTGATGCTTGGTTTGGGCCGTGCTAGCTTTTGACTCGTGTCGGGCTTGTGAGATCCACGCCACTTATGGCTGGTTTGCTTGGCTAACTTTTTTGCTCTGCTATGGGTGAAACGTTGGTCCCATTGGGGAACTCTTGCTGTTGATTTTATAGCGTTCGAGAAGACAAATCCAATGGTGACCCAGAATCCATGCAACCTCATACTCCATTCTCCTTTGGATTTCTTGAACTTCGAATCCACCTTTCTTGGTATGAATTCCATCTACTTCCATGCTTTAGAGTCCGTGACCGTAAATCTACTACCATTCTTGTGAATAACATTCGATCTCTTCTACCATTCTTGCGAATGTCCTTCAAATATCTTCTACCACCCTTGAGGATGGTCTTCTACAAAACAAAATGAAAAGGCACACATGAGAAACCTACTAATGAAATCAAAAAGGAAGATCTAGGTGCCCGTGAATACAAAGTACCTATAAGTTTCAATTAAGTCTATAAAATGCGGGATTTAGAAAAGAAAAACAATAAAGGCTATCGAAACCCATTGTCGTGCAAACCTAACTAAAACTAACAATCAACTAAACAAAAGATGATAATAAATGTTTTAAATGCATTGGCTAACACATGCATACTGGTGCAAATCACTAACACTAACGTGCAACTGAGAAGGAAGTGTGTCAAGGATTTATAACCTTCTTAGCCTTTCATATTCCCAAACTCAATAAGAATGTATTTAACATTGTGAACGATGGGTGTGTTTGGGACATATCTCCCAAGGTGAAGGGTAAGCTTAAGATAACGTGGACACTCGTCCATAAGGATGTATCCAATGGTGGTGTTAAGGATGGTGATTCCGTTACCCATCAATCCATTTTTGTTAGTTTTCTAAAATGCATGAAATAATGAGTCGTGAGGACAAAAATAAAGAAACAGTCATTTTAATTCATGTTAGTAGGTTTTGAAAATTTTTGTGACTTTTAGACTATTTTTTAATCTTTGGTGGTGTTTTTATGGATTATTAGTCATTAAATTTTTGCTGGAACAATACTACTCTCGATTCTCTTATTTTTGGCTGCAGAGATTTTTGCGAAAAAGTTTGAAGGAGCAAGGCTCAGCACAGACTATGCCAGCCTAGTGGCAAGGCAATATGGCATGAGGCCATTTTTCAAAGCACGACCTGTGACAAAGAAAGCTAGCACGAGGCTATTTTGTAAAACACGGCCCATGCCAGAGGAAACTGGTACGAGGAGTTTAAGGCGACACGAGGTGTTCTTGCGGCATGAACCATGCCGTTAAAAATCCCGTGCCTCCCAAACCCACCAATCAAATTGCATGATCCTTCTTTTAAAACCGTGTTCCTATCCTTCTTCTTCATTCTCCTAAACCCAATCAAATCGAACAAAAACGAGCACTTCCCTTTCCATTCCAAAATTCCCTCATAAATTCCTCATCTCTTAACCAAATTTCCTCAAAATTTCCTAAAATCTCCCTTTCTCAATTGTGCTCAAATCCCATAACCTATTGATTCCTAAAACATCCTAAATTTGGCAAGATCTATGAAAAAATAGTTTGGCCTCCCATTCGGGTTTTCTCCAAAATTCAAAAGTTTTAATCTATTCCGGGGGTTAAGGATTGCTGGAATCTAATCTAGGAGGAGTCCCGTACACTCCACGAAACATCAATGCACAATATTTCATAGCCATTTTCCCCTGGAGGTACAAGTCTGAACCTTCTCTTGAAAAGTTGGTGTTTTGATTTTGCAATTTTTAGATATTTTCATATTTAGGACATATTGGAGGTGCTTAGTTTTGATTATACATTTTTGTGGGATTTTGAATGAGGAGTAGTTGTTCGGATCATTGGACGTTTAATTTGTGCTTGTGGTGTCGTTTGTTGTTCTTGCATGTTACTATACCGAGGAGACAGAGAATCAGTCTTAGCAAGCCGTTCATGGGACTGCGCACACTCCTCGAGAAGCATCAGGACCGATTGGAGCATCTTGTGGGATACCTCATCCTAGAGATGAGTTTTTTAGATGAGAGGCCCCTCAAGGACCTGAAACTCTAAAAACCAGTTTGAGTACACCTTAGGAGTATAGGACTAAAAGACTTCACAACAAAGTCACCCCCACCTATATTGGGTAGACCCTAGAGTATTGGCCACTGTCATTGCTAGGGGTGAACTTGTTTGGTGGGAAAATGGTCAAATTCCATCTGGGAGATGAGTCACGGATTATGACATACAAAGTGATCGCTACTTACTTTGGGTGGAAGTATTAAATCGAGGTGGGTGGGTATGCCCAGGATCACTCAGGATTTAATGTTCAGACAATATGGCCTTCCATTACTCGATGATTGTGGGTGAAGGCAAGAAATATCAATGATATCGTACATCTAGCACTGCGATATGTTGTGAGGCTGTTGAGCATAGTGGTACAGTGCCATGGAGAGGCCACCACCTGGTGATAGAGACTGTAGGATCCTGTGGTCAATTTGCAGTTGGCGAGCTGGCCTCGATCTAGTTCATGACTTTATCACCAAGTGCTACGACCTCTCGATAAGATTATCAGGTTGCAAATAAAGGGAAGCAAACATCAATGCATATATGTAAAGAAATATCTAAGGAAGCAAGCATGTAAAGCCATTGCAATGTGATTTTATGATACGGGAATTCCATTAAATGTGGTTACTCATGAGATTTTTGGAGATATGGTTGAAATGATGGGAAAATTTTGTACTATATTTAAACCACCTACTATGTATGAGCTAAGAGTTTCTATACTTAAGAAGAGGTGGAGGAAAACAAATCTTGGGTGAAGGAACATGAAAATGAGTGGGCCCAAAAGAGATATTCTATTTTATTCAATGGATGGCGTGATTTGGTTGTTCAAAATGATATTATAAATTTTCTGGTTAAATCTCCAAAGGGCTCAGTCGTTATCAATTCCATTGATGCTTCTGAAGTCTGAAAGGATTCAACCTTGTTGTTCAAAATTCTCAGTGATAGGGTAGAGGAAATTGGCTAGGAATATGTGGTTCAATTGATTACCAATGATGCATCCGCTTAAAAAAGGCAAGTAAGATTAATATTTTAAATCTAGTAGCTTTTTCAGAATTTCAGAAGTGATGTCGTATTCCTGGCTTGGAAAAATGATTGATATGCACCTTGTAATCAATTTGAATCTGCAAGAAAGTTCTCGGGAGTGATTTCAGGGAAAGAACCCCGATGATCAAGTCAGTACTTTCCTTAAGAGAATTCGTATTTCTCAGTTCAGTTTCACTTACCTGAGCCAGTGTTGCTCTCCTTGTATTTTAGTTGATTATAGCCTTAGTTCCTCATTACCAGGGTTTAAGATTGTGGGTTGCATCATGGTTACTACAATCTAGGTTCCTATAAGTCATGGTCGTGATTCCTTCTTTCTCGGTTTGTGGCTAAGTCATCTTTGACATGGCTTCGTCTTTGTCGGTCCGTGGTTGGCATGAACATTTGGCTGAACATTGTGTATTTCATCTTTGTCTATTCTTGGCTGGACATTGGGTTGGGCACAAAGGTCAGAAGCCTCCAGCTTATGGGTTAGGTGTACCATATGCCCCTTTCCCTCCCCATCCATGAAGTTCATAAAACATGAAGCGATGACTGTTCTTGTGGAATGTGTGTGAACTATTATTCTAATCATTCTTTGAAATGTAATAACATGTTATCACAACAACTTAAGCTATCTTAGCAAAGTGTTGTGTACTTCTTGGTTGTACTTGCGAATTTGTTGAGTTGTTTAACTTTTAAAAATTGTATTTTAATTTTTTAAAGTGTAGGAATTCTGGTAGACTTTTAACTATTGATATCTTGTCTCCCTAAGCCGAGATCTTCTCCTTTTTATTAGATATACGTTTTTGATATTTTCTCCCTTGTCGTTATATTTTCTTTCCTTAATTTTTTTTTGATTTTGATGACTTAACTCCGCCAATATTTAGTTTATTACACCTATTCTTATACCACCGCCCTATTGTATTCTGAAAAAAGGTAACTTACATTTTGTCAGACATTCATCATTGTTTTTATGGCTAATTTAACCCTTCTTAACTTTCGGTGTCTTAAATTAAAATCTGTACTTTATTGGTCTTTCAAGCTTCTAAATCCTTCGTCTTCTTCTTCTCTTCTTTATTGTTCCAGTTCATCATCGTTCTCTGCCAACTCTTGAGTTTCTCTTTCCTTAATATTTTCTCCCTTTCTTAAAGGATTCTTATAATTTTGAATTTGTGCGGTGTCTCTAATCTAATATATTTTTTTCTCAACTTTGGTCCGAAAGTCCTCCGATTATTATTTTTTGGCATGTATTCTGTATTCTGTGTTCTGGTTTTTGGATTTTACCGGAATATACCCCTTGTAATATGTAATTCTAATTGATAAGGTTTTTGTTTGAATCCAAGGACTTGTCTTTACCCAAATGTCTATCCCTAGTATTCCTGAGACTTCCGTAAAGGATGTCTAGATTGCCGTTAGTAGCATTCTTTCCGATTACCATTTGGAAAATTTAATGTGTAATTTTCCTTTCTTGTCTTCGTTTAAGCTTAGGGCTTCTGATAACTCAAAGAGTGTTCACAGTCCTCCTACTGGCTATATCTCTTGTTATTTAGATTATCTTAAATTTGGACCCGTTTTTCCTTTAACTCAACACATTATAGATTTTACTTTCATATTTTTTAGTCGCATTATCTCAGTTCCATCCTAATGGTATCTCAATCATTGTGGTTTTCTACCATGTGTGTGAGCAACCCAAAATCCCTTTTCTATTGACTTATTTTGTAGCATGTATCAGCTTCGCAAGGTGAAAACTCATATGATGAATTCACCTTATATCCCGTCATTTCTTTTGTTGATCTTGTCAGTGGATTTCCTAATAATTGTGGTGTATGGAGTAAATATTTTTCTATATAAAACTAGATAATGAGTGTGAACAGACCCTTCCCATTTAGAATTATCATGTTTCCAAATCCAAACTTCCTAAGCAAGGGGTTCGACTTACTGCTAACTCTAATGTTTTTATTAAGAATCAACGAACACTCGATATGTCTTTGCCATGATGACTTCTAGGAGCGAAGGTGTTTGTTTGCTATTATCTCATCGATTCACTATGTCATATTTAGTTTTATCCCTTATTCTTGACACTGCTTCATTATTTTCGTGTGTTCGTCTTACTTGTGCTATTTATTGAATTGCAGATATTGATTTAGCTAGGCATTCCATTAACAGGTAATTATTTTTTATGGCGAAAATGAAAAGATGGAGACCTTGTCCATCCAGCCAAATGATGACATTGCTAATGATGTCTCTCAGGAGAACATTCCTGAAGCAAATTATCAATTAGTGTCTACCGAGGGTAGAGCCCTTAAAGAGGGAGAGGTAGTTGTTGATAATGCTACTGAAGCCTCTGGAGGAAGAAGAAGAAAATAGCAATCTGGTGGTTTGTCAACGGCCTTAGGGCCCCCGGGGAAAAAAGGGTGGACTGGACAATCCCGTTCTAAGCCTCCACCGTGAAGCAATAACTTGCTGATAGAAAGAACCAGTACTGCTACTATCTCTAACTCTCTCCTCATGAAACGATGGTCATGGTATGTTCGCTAGAAGCTTTAAAATAATATATTTTTTATTTGGTATTCCCTTATTGCGACATTTAACTGTCCTATTTGATTGTGCATTTTTTTGGAAAATGTTATAAGGTTTATGAAAGTATTTAGCTTGTAGGTGAGCGAGGTTCTAAATTTTTCGAGGAAGATTGTTCGCACCAGGAAAAGTGTAAGGCTGGGGAGAACGAGTGCAAGGCTATAAAGATCTCCCTTGAAGCTACTGAGAAGCGTGTGTAGGCCGCTGAAGAATAAGCCAATAGGCTTCATTTTGAGTTGGAGAGATGCAGATTAATGGTCTGCTTCGAGGAGGTTTCTATTTCTGCTTGCAATGTTGGCTAATGAGAAGCCTTAGTTGAACTACTAGAGCTGAACCCCACTCTAAAGGTGAAGAAATTGCCTCCACTGACTAAGTCTGAGGTGGTACTGGAGTAGCAGGAGACTGCGCTTGATGATGGGTTTATTCATCAGATTTCTGATGGCGGACATCCTTATGCCCTACTATCACATCGAGCTTGCCTTCCCTCTTTTCCCTCTATCTCTGTGAAGTTTCCAAGTTGATTATTTTGTTGGCCTTCCATTTGCTTCTCCTGATCCTAAATCATTTTCTAATCTAGAGATGGATGCAACCGTGGAGACTCATGCTCAGGACGGGAACAAAGAGAAGTCTGCTCTCGCTATTCAGCATACGCCTGTTGGTCCATCTTATATTAGTTAATCTTAGCATTATGGCTAACTTTAAGACCACTTTTATCTGTAACATATAATGGTACTTTGATGTATGTCAGCACTATATGTACTATTTTGGATCCTAATTCAGTATGTTAATTCTAATTTTTCACTTTCTCTTCTTATTTATTCGTATGTGGGGTTTTGACATTTTGGTCGACCATAAGTTTTTAAAACATCTTGACTCATTGGGATCTAGTGTCTTTTTCTAGCATCATCCTTAGTTTGTATCCTCTAACTCTTATTAACCCTATTAAGCTGGTTAAGGCTCGTGAGTCCCTATCCACGAGATATCTTGAGCTGCTTTCTGATGATATTTTTTCTAGCACTGGTTATTTTGTTTTGATATCTATTCCATTATGTCTTGGATAGCACATATCTACCTCTTTATCATCTTAATATCATCTTACGGCTCACCCTTGTAGTAAGTTGAAGGTTACAACATTGAATCCCATGACAAGGATATTGTTTGTAGCTTAGTTGATCTTGAATCTATTGGTGTGTACTTGCGTTCGCTCAACCTTCCTAGTCGTGTCTTGGAATTGGCGTTATTGTTAGGTATTTGACTCAAGTATATGCTATTCAGCATTAACGATCTGGAGCTTGGATGGAAGAAAACTATAAAATAATCACAAGACTACATTAGGGAGTTGAAAGAATTCTACGCCGAACAGAATAACCTTATTCAGCGATAACAGTTGAGCTTGGTCAAAATGATTGGTCAGCAAGTGAAAGTAAAGAATTTCGCTGCGAAGAAGGCGCGTGAGCCTTATCAATAGACATTGATTATTGATAAGTAGTGTTCTCGTATTGACTAGTTATTGGATCAACTGAAGAAAAAAAAGGATGATTGTGATCATTTTATTCCTCCGCTAGGTGGCAGTCTAGGTTTGACGAATAGTTCATTGTGATACCCAATTAGGTCAGAATGACCATCTTTGTGCTGAGTGTAATTGTCTTGATTCATGTGTGCATCAGCTCGAACAAGCTTGTATTGACTATAAAGATAAACTCCAGGTCATTTCTTCGTCATCTCGTGATTCCAGTAGCCATGGAGATCTGACTATGTATATTGGCGGGCAGAGAATTAATTTATTTGAGTCTGTTAGGTAATATATTCGTAAGTTACAAGTAGAGATACACAACTTAGAGAAGGAGAACAAAAGCAATCAAGAGACTGTTGTCCTATAACAAATTTTAAGGTTTACTAAACTAAGTATTTTGATCGTGTGGAACAAAGAGGTCGAACTTGCCATCTTGCTTACTTGTATATGAAATGGCGTTACGATCATATCGTATATGAGGAACATCAGGCTAAGTAATCCCGCCGGTGTGGTGGTTCTTCATCTCATGGGTCAGTTTGCGCATAAAAGCGTAGATAACTTATCTTTTTATTCAATGTGATAATTTGTTCTTCCAAATATTTCAAGTACTATCCTTATGTTATATTGTTTCAGCTTTTGGAATCAGATTCATGTTCTTCTAACTAATATAAAACGTTATATTGTATGATTTTGCACTTGTATGTTCGTATCTTTGTTTGAAAGATCTATTGTCTGAATAAATGAGGTTACAAACCTTTATTGTGCAAAGCTGCAAGGTCTATTTCTTCCTTTTGTCTCTGTTCTTGTAGGAACATCTACCTTTTTGCAAGATCTATAGCTTGCAAAATTGTAAATTTTTATTCTGCGAAGCTACAAGATATATTTCTTACATTTGTCGCTCCTCTGATTTTGTTGTGTTGCGATTAGGAAACTTAATTTGTTTGTGATTACAATATATAATATTTTTTTACTATGCACAATGGTATACTATGTACTGGTATTTTCATGGTCTTCATGTAAAATTTAAGTGAACAATAGTGTGAAAGATTTGCCTTAAAGACATATTTTATATTGGTTATGTACGTCACAATGATATCGTGTTCAAACCCATATGATGATCCCAACAGTAAAAAGGCTGCCAATGATTATTTCATGGTTCTTATACAACTGAGTTTTTCCTATCGCCTATAAAGGTTCTAAACATAGAACTTCCTTAGGTTGATCACATGCCAAGTGTTTGGGATACTGTTGCTGTCCTATTATTATGACTTGTAGCAATTGAATCAGTGTGCTTTCGTTACCCTATACGGGCCTTCCCATTTTGGGCATAGCTTTCCTCTTTCTTCTTCCAGACTTGCCTCATTCTTTCACAGTACGAGATCGCCCCTTCAAAACTATTTTCTCTGTCCATCTTCACCTTATACTTCGCTTGTATGATTGTTGCGTGTAACCTTTTCTCCACAAGTTTGTCGAAATCCAATCTCATTTTTCGAGATTATTGCGTTCATTGTATTTTTCCACTCTAATGCCCGAGTTCTTGATTTCAATTGGTGTGACTGCCTCATGACCATAAACTAGGCTCTATGGTATTTCCCCAGTTGGTTCTCGCACTTTTGTTCTATACGACCACAGTATCTGATATCTTGTCAACCCAACCAGTTTGCTTCCCCTCCAATATTTTCTGGATTCCTTGGACTATAGTTCTGTTAGTTACCTTCACTTGGCCATTAGCCCGAGGATGAGCCACAAACATGAATTTCTGCACTATCCCTAACTTTGAGCACCATTCGGTAAAGGTCCAACTTGTGAATAACATACCATTATCTGTGACGATGGTTTGAGGTCATACCAAAACAACAAACCATGTCTGCCAAACAAAATTTCTTGTTACTTTTGTCGTGACTCTACTTAATGGCTTTTCTTCTATCCACTTCGTGAAGAAATCGATATTCACGATTCGAAACCTTGCATCACCAGCTCATTTGGGGAAGGGACCCACAAAGTCAGTTCCCCATTTGTTAAATGTTCAAGCTCCATATTCCCTGTTAAAGTGGCATGTGGCTTTTTAGATACCTACGCGTTAATTTGGCAGCTTCTGCACTTAAGCATGAATTAGTCCACATTGTTGAACATGGTTAGCCAATAATATCCTGCTCGAATTATCTTCTTGGTGATTTTTCGAGACCCTTAATGCATCCCGCAAAATCCTCCATAAACTTCTTTCATGCTTTCTACTACTTAGGCTTGTCCCACACAGTTTATCCATGTGGATAGAAAGCCTTTTTTGGATAGGCTTCCTCCCTTGTAAACATAGTTGTGAGATTGCAGTTCTAACTTTCTGTCCCGTACCTTGTCTTTTTGAAATTTCCCACTTTGAAGTAATCCTTTAATGATGTCATCCAGTTCGTTTCCTCTTTCTGTACTGTTAACTAGTATGACTTATACATTCATATCATTCTGCCCCAGTAGGGTATCAAAACTAGTTGTTACCAATTTACTTAAGGAATATGTCTTGGTATTTTCACTCCTGGGTACCTGTTAAATGTCAAAATTATTCCAGTTGGCCTATGGGCTGGAAAAATCTTCTTAAATATTTTATCAACTGCTCCTCTCGTACCTCATAATCTACACGCACTTGCTATACTACTATCTGTGAGTCGCTAAAGAACTTAACACTCTTGACCTTCATCAGAATCGTGAGGTCCAACACGTGTATCGCTACTTCGTATTCGGCTTCCTTGTTGGTTAGTGGGAAATCGAAACAAAGTGAATATCTACGCTCTCCCTCATCCAGATTTACCAATAGTAATCCTGCACCATAGCCTTCTTTACTGGAGCGCCATCAACGAACTGTGTCCATGCGATGTTTTTCCACTTTGATTTCCCTTTACTTATTCTGAGATTCGTTGGTGTACTTGCCTCTTCTGCTTCTGCCTTGTCATTTCTGCAATGAAATCTTCAAAGGCTTACACCTTTATTGTAGTTTGCGACTGAAATTGAATCTCATACTGTCCCAATTCAAGAGTCCATTTAGTAATTCTGCAAGATGATTATGGATTTCTCGAAATGTTCTTTATTGGTTAGTCAGTATCCACAACTATGCGATGATTTTGAAAAATAATTGCACAATCTTCTCGTTGAGTAGACTAATGCGAGAGTTAACCTTTCAATGGGTAAGTACGATATTTTTGCACTTTGCAGTATCTTATTGATGTAGTATACTAGCACCTTCCTTTGCCCTGTTTGGCGCACCAAGACCGAACTCACTGCTTTTGTTAAAATTTCCAAATACAGGTATAGAGTCTATCCTGGTATTAGTGACTATAGATTTGGCAACTCCTAAAGCTATTCTTTCAATGATTCGTATGCTTTCTGACTATCTTCCTTCCATGTGTACTTCTTTGCCATTTTGAGAATGTCAAACAGTGGGAAGTGTATCTCTGTAGCTTTGGAGATGAACCTGCTAAGTGCTTCTAGCAAACCTATCAACACCTGTACTTCTTTGATCGTTCGCGGTTGGGAGAGATTGACTATTGCTTGTATCTTCTTTAGATTAGCTTAAATTCCTTTAGAGGAAACTTTATACCCTTTCCTCCATCGACTCCAATTATGCAATTCTTAGAGTTGAGTTTCATACAAATCGCACTCAGCGTAACCAAGGTCTCCTTCAAATTTTGCATGAAGTGACATACATACCCTCTCTCTTTTAATTACCATGTAGTCAATGAATGCTTTAATATTTCATCCAATTTGATTATGAAACGTAGGGTCGACTACTCGCTGACATGTTGCTCCAGCATTCTTTAGTCTAAATGGCATCTTCACATAACAAAACACTTCAAAGCTTGTTTTGAAGGTGTTTTTTCTGCACCTTCTCGGTGCATCGGTATTTGGTGGTATCCCTTGTACACATCCAGAAATGCTAATACTTCATTTAATGATATCGCTTCTACCAAATAGTCAATTTTGGATGAAAGATAACAATCTTTTGGGCATGCCTTGTTTAGATCAATGAAGTCTATACACATCCTCCATCCTGTATCCGACATTTTTATCATCACCAAATTTTCTAACCACTGGTGATAAATCACTTCCTTCAAAATACCCGCATGAAGCAATGCTCTGATTTTCTCTTCAATTGTTTTCTGTCTGTCGCTAGCGAAGCTTCTATGCTTTTTCTTAATCGGCTTGATCAAATTATCGATATTTAGCAAGTGGGTAATGATTTTTGAATTGACTCCTCCCATGTTCTGTACAGTCCATGCGAACGTATCTTTCTGGATTCACAGGATATTTGTCACGTTTTCTTTCACCTTCTTTAGAAGAAATTTTCCTATCTTGACGCAATTCGAAGTGTCTTTTTAATCCAAAATAACAGCTTCAGTTTCTTCTCCAAGACCCAGCTGAGGTTCCGATTGCTTGAGTGATATATTATTCTCTATGGTGTTAACCATTTTTGTTTGATCAGCATTTCTTTCTGCTTTCATTGCAATAACCATGCACTGCCTAGCTGTTTGCTGAATTTTTCTTTTCGTTGTGATTCTTGCTGAAGTTGGGAACTTCATAACTAAGTGATATAGGGACCATATTGTTATCGCATATTCATCCATGACCTACAAATAATGGCTTTAAATGGGCTTAGTGTGTCCATAATAGTGTAATTTATGTCATTCTCACCTACGGTGGCAGGCAGCTGTATGTTACACAAAGATGTCTCTGCTTGTCCTGTAAAGCCTACCAAAGAGGATGTAAACTTCTTCAAATCAGTTCGCTTGAATCCCAATTTTCCAAAGCAATCGACGAATATGATTTCAACTGTGCTCCCATCATCTACAACTACAATAATAATTGGATCATTATGAGGTGAATTGTTGGGAACCGCATCCTTTTTACTAAATGTTATTGTGTCATTAGAACAGGGACTCTTATCAGCAACCTCTTGTGGTGGAGATTATCTGGCCTTGGATTTCCAGGCGTTGTTAGACAGGGATTCGATTGATCCATTGATCGATAGTATTACTTTTTCTCGGGCGCCGCTGTCATTTCCTGATTTTTGCCTTGCACGTTTGCTATGCCCTGGTTTTTTTTCCATGGAGTTTCCTACGTTATTGGCTTCGCTGTACTGATTTCCTACATCTTCATTTTTTTATTGTCTAAAGTTTCCATTTCCCAAATTCTCCTCCATTGTCTCCTTAAATCTCTGCAGCATTCAATGTCACGTCCATGATCTTTCTTGAAGTCACAATAATACTCTTTAGAATGTTTGTCTGGCGGTGCTATCATAGGCATCGGTTCATAAAACAGCTCCCTATTTGCCTGTCAAATCTCTTTTAGTGACTTCGTTAAAAGAGTTTCTGGAAATGGTGTCATTTGTGTCCCTGACTCTTTTCCCTTGAAAGGGATATTTACCTTCCCTTTTTTTTGACAAATCCTCTCTGTAGACCATCAAATATTCTTTTTTCACCTCATTCACGCTCTATCTTGTGGTTGTCTGCTTCTTGACTCCGTACATAGTTTTCAATAATTTTCAGTAATTCTCTTTGGTTTTTAGGTATGTTTTTTGTGAGTTCCTTGTATAATTTTTTTGATCGCATGCCACCCGTGAATGCGCTTGGTGATGATTGAAACGAAAGATTGCAAACTATCAAACTATTGGTAATGAACCAGTTGTGGTAATTTTCAAGGCTTTCATCACTTCGCTGAGCTATGTTTTTTTAAGTTCGCTATTTCTTTTTGGTAAATCTCTGCTTCCGATAGAAGCGTCCCAAAAATAGGTCTGATAACTGTGCCCATGAATGAATACTTCCACTTGGTAGATCATCATACCATGTAATCGCTACCCAGATACGAAAATAAGAAAAAAATTTCAGACAAACTCAATCTCTGCATCTCAAAATCACATATTGTTGCGAAAGGAATGTAAGAATTCTTTGGGGTCTGTTGTCCCATCATATATTTTCACATGCAAATATAGCATGAAATATTTTGGCATTTTGAAATCGCGACGATGCGGTGCTAATGGCGGCCGGTTCGTATCATGATCTTCCACCATATCCCTCAATTCCTCTTCGTAATTAAAGCTCGCATGCCTTTGACTCACATTTTTATTTTTCTTTGAGGACTTTGGCTTGATTGACAAAAATGTTCCATGTTTCCTTCGAAGAAGGATGCAAAAGCCCTCCTCTTCTATTCCTAATTTGAATTTGGAGATTCAACTTCTTCTTCATTGTCATTTGTGTTTTCTCCATTGTGCTCATGTTCTTTACTAGGAACATAATCTTGGTCTTGACTGTGATGCATATTCTTGTTACGCCCTGTTGCTTTTTCTTGCATATGATTCTGGCTTCTTTTACTTATGGTGAAAACCATGTTTTCGCCTGAAGGTAATAAGGGACTTCAAAAGAATTTTGTTTCCATCCCCAGATTTGGCACACATGATTTCATATTCTCGGCCAGTAAAAATGATTGATATTCACCTTGTAATCAATTTGAACCTGCAAGAAAGATCCCGGAAGTGATTCTGGGGAAAGAACTCCGAAGATCAAGTCAGTACTCTGAAGATCAGTTTCACTTACCTGAGCCAGTGTTGTTCTCCTTGTATTTATAGCATATTATAGCCATGGCTCCACATTACTAAGGTTTAAGATCGTGGGTTGCATCGGTGGTTGCTACAATCTCGGTTCGTGGCTAAGTATTGGTCGTGATTTTGTTTTTCTCGGTTCATGGCCAAGTCCTCTTGGATATGGATCCATCTTTTTTGGTTCATGGTTGACATGAACATTGGGCTGAACATTGTGTATTCCATCTTTGTCTATTTATGGCTGGATATAGGGCTAGGCCTAAAGGCCAGCAACCTCTAGCCTCGGGGCTAGGTATACACCAATAAGTACCATTGAAAAGCTGCTAACAATCTTTAAATTATTTTCTTTCGTAGGAACACTTTTGGAATCCGAGAGAAAACACTTGTATTGGACTCTTTGTGCAGCACATTGCATTAATCTCATGTTATTGGATGTTGGAAAATTACCCATAGTTTGTACTACTTTGAGGGATAGTATGCTTATGAGTGGATATATTGTTAGTCATATTGGCCCTGTAAATATGATGAAAATTTTACCAATCAAAAAAATATTTCATATACTTGCTCAAACAAGGTTTGCCACTTCATTTATTAATTTTCCTCAAATTCACCAAGAAAATAGTAATTTGAGAAAAATGATTACTTTGAAAGAGTGGTAACAATGCAAGTGGCAAAGGAACAAAAAGAAAGGAAAGTTGCTCAAATTATTTGAAATATTCTCATTGGAAGAATGTAGTTCATGTTCTTAAGTTGACATCTCCTTGGTGAAAGTTCTTCGAATTGTTGATGGAGAGGCAAAGCCGGCTATTGGCTACATTTAAGAGGCCATGGATAGAACAAAAGAAACAATTGCAAAGTTTTTTACGGAGAGATTGGAGTCATACAATAAAGTTATTGAGATTATAGACCAAAGGTGGGATTGTCAACTTCAACTCCCTTTGCATGCGGCGGGATACTTCTTGTTCCTGGAGTTCTTCTAAGATAATCCTGAAAATGAACTTTGTGAGGACATTAAAATGAGATTTCTCACTTTTATTACTCGATTTGTTCAGGATGTCAAAATCTAAGACTCGATTTTGAATGAAGAGGTTGAGAAATACAATAATTCCGAAGCACTCTTTGGCAATCCATTTTCCATTAGAAACTGAAAGGAAAAACATCCCAGTATTTAATTCAAACATTTTCTTTTAAAATATTTTTTATTCATAATTATTATTTTATAGTTGGCTTTTGGAATTCTAAATTATTATTTATATTGTAACATTATGGTGGGAACTATATGGCATGCTAAAAGTTTGCAAAAGTTTGCAATACACATACTTAGTCTCTCCTGTATTGCTACGGATTGTGAGAGAAATTGGAGTGTATTGGATCAAGTAAGTATCTATTTCTAATATTTTGTATACATGAATTTGTCTCTTTTAGTTTTCACATTTAGTAATGAAACTTTGTTTGAAATATTTATTAATTTTATTCCTAGCTTCACACAAAGAGATGGAATAGATTGACAAAAGAGAGCTTAAACAATTTGTTTATGTGAAGGACAATTAGGCTTTAAGCCAACAATCCAAACATAAAGATAAGAAAAATCCTAATAGTTTGGAAGAAGTTGATATAAGTAATGAATGGTTGGTTGGTGTGATGGATGATAATGATCCTTGTGATGATTTAATGTTTCCAAATAATGATTTGAGTTGGAGTGCCGTGAGCAGAGCTTCCGGGGTAAATGAGCTTAGTTATAACACAAGAGCTATGAGAAACAATGTTGGATCTAGTTCAAACCCTACATCACAAAAGCTCACTTTGATTGATGAAAATGAGGAGGAGGAGGAACAAGATATTGGAATGGATTGGGGAGATGGAGATGATGTGATGGTCATTCATTAGGATTAAGATGATCATGGTGACTTCATTGATGATCTTTAAACTTGAATTATTTTGAAACTTTTAAGTCTAAACTTATAGTTCTTAGGAACTAATATGTTGTGTTTGTGTTGTTTTGGTTTTTTATTGTGTTATTTTTTGAGATTTCGGAGTCTTGAAACTTGATATTATTCCCGTATTGTTGTTGGTACTTGGTATTTAATTCGATCTTTGCTATTTGGTTGAAGTTACTATGAATGTAACTTCATATTCGATTATTTGAACTTTCCTTGCATATGCATAAACACATACATATTGAATATAAAATAGGTAGCACATGGAGCAATGGTGCACTTGCATCGCATGACATATGATTCTAATTTTAGGTTTTACCACATCTTAGCGCATCACACATTTTAAAACCAAGGTTAGCACAACAAGTGCCATAGCTCGTGTTGATGGAACAAGGCCAAGGATGAGGGTCGTGCAAACCAGCATGACGCATGCTCAAGGAACGAAGAAAATACAAGGTTAGATGCAGGCTATGCAATTTGGCATGGCCTATGCCATCAGAAGCCAAGGAACCAGCCTTCGGACGAAGGCCTGTACACCTTGACATGACCTGTGCCATCATAAAGACATAGTACACCCCTCCAGTCCATGCCCCATGCTCCTTTGCATGGGCTGTGGCGGCTGACATGTGCCTTACTACAGGAGGCGTACTATCGTGGTATGTATGCTGCTAGGGTTTTCTCCCCTTTTTGGGCCTTCTATGGCCCAAAACTCATTTACTATATATGCTAGCCTAAGTCTTCTAGGATTTAAAAAGTTGGAATTTTAGTCATTATTGTAGTTTTGTTCTAGCAGGTAGGAAGAGTGGAAACTCTCCCCTCTCTTCGTTTATTTTCTCTAGTTCTAGCCTTATGGAATTAAATCCAATGATTTCTTTGGATTTAATATCTCTTCAGTAGTTATTATTTTGGGATAGTATTTGTATTCATGACTTTATTATGATTTTTTGATATTTTATATTACCCTATTTCTATGTCCTATGAATATTTGTGTGTATGATTTGTATTTTTCATTCATGTAAGATTTATACCATGTAATGCCTTATGATGCATGCATAATTCCATGCATAGTATAATATCGTTCTAGTCTAACGATATTGTATGCTCGAGACACTGGGAGATGAGTACATTCTTGTTTCCTTGAACAGTGCTGACCCAAAAAATGTTAACTCCAACTGGCTATTGGTGTGAGTGTTTGTACTTTAGGAATGGTGGACCGAGGTTTCCATTTAAAAACTCCTAACAAGGGGAAACTCTTGGCTTACCTCGATAGATAGGCATTATAGTTTACAGCGACTAAGGTCATGGAAACCCTATAGTCATCACAAGATGCTAATTCCTTTGCCACTCTAGGCGTAAGGTTAGTGTCCATAGTGAAGTACCCGGGATGTATTGTCCTTACTCTCGTATCAAACGGTTGTTACATATGTACGGCTTGGATCCTTAAAGTGGGGTCTCATTAGCATTGGGAGTGAGATGACCGAGTTCAATGTGGTATCGAAAGATCGAAACGCATCTCTAATTTTAGAGTTGGTGATATGGTTTTGAATGAAGGAAAACCTTTCCGTGACAAACATTGGGAATTACTGGCCATTTCAACACAATTTGATATAGGCATGAGAATAGGTTTTTTTTAAATATGTTATATAATCTAGGATCAAAGTTATTAATCAATCATGTTACACAAAGACTAGTTAATCGTAGTTTAAATCTCATTTATTGCATGCTTAGTAGTTTGTTAGATACAAAGCACCACCTCAAATTATCTGTTTAAAGCACTAGCTACTCCAGACACATAATCGGAGTGATGCCCGATTTTAGTTTGTGTCAAGTTAACTCTTGAATTCTAATATCTTCGTGGACGACCCTGGACTTGCCACTATTAACTTTGTTGTGGTTAGCAGTGAGTACGGAAGAAAAAATACAAATCTATTATCTTTGAAACATATTGATCATTACTTATAGAAACATTGCTCTTACCAAGAGGTTAGGATATTCATTCCAAAATCTGAATTGTCATTCATCCTTAGATTTTGTCATTCTTTCGATTTTGGTGGCCATTTCGGATGTAAAAGAACTATTAGGATAGTAGTGGAATGTGGTCTTTGTTGGCCCAACATGTGGAACTATACCAGAAATATTTTCATTCTTCTTATAATTTACAAAGGATGAGTAACATCTCATTCAAAAATGAAATTTCTCAAACCCTTTTTTTTCCTTGTGAGGTATTTGATGTATAGAGGATGGATTTAATGGGACGTTTTCCTGACTCCCAAATGAACATGTATATTATGGTGATAGTGGAATATGTTTCTAAGTTGGTAGAGGCCAAGGCAACAAAGAACAATGATTCGAGGACAATGATGGAGTTCCTAAACTCTAAAATCTTCTCTTGGCTCGGTATCCCCCAAACGGTGATTAGTTATAGGGGAACCCACTTTTACAGCAGAATCATTGAGCCCTTATTAAAGAAATACGGTGTAACCCACAAGACATCCACCTCCTACAATTCCTAAACAAATGGGCAAGCAGAGATATCCACTTCCTACTTTAAAAAATAATGAACCCATCAAGGAAAGATTGGAGCACCTGGGTGGATGATGCGCTTTATTGTCTTTTGGTATCTAGATTTCTAGATAAAGGTAGGTTTACATCGTAAGGGTTTAAGATGACCGTTTTTTATTGTCATATCTAAATCCTTCATTTTGTAGCTTACTTTAGGTCTAATGGGATTTTGGTCCGTACGAGCATCTAGATCCTTTTTATGAGCTTCATTTGTAGATCGCTCATAAGTACTTCAAACTGATTTTAGAAGGTCATTCGTAAGGATGTTAGAAGATTGAAGGCTACAAGTCAGAACCTGGTGGTAGATATTTGTGGCAAAGAAAGGAGCATGTCCAGGAAAAGTTGAAGAATAACATGGGCCGTATAACTTGGTGCAGCTCGTGCGATAGCTCGTGCCAATAGAATGAGGCCAATGATGAGGGTCATGAAAACTAGCATGGTTTGTGCATAGGGAACAGAGAAAATACAATGCCAGACGGCGGGTGGTGCACTTTCGCCAAGCCCGTGTAACTCGCCCCCTTCCGGTATCGCTATTAAACACACAACCTTTTCATGGGAGATGCACCAATTAACCATAGAAGAGGGAAATCAAAGATAGAAATTTATATTGTTTCTCTTGTTCCTACTATTATGAAACCTATGGGCTATATAGTGGTAAGACTGGGGTCGTCCACATAGATGATAGGAATCTAAAAGTTAACTACACACAGCTGCAATCGGGTCGTTAATCCGATCAAATGTCAGGAATAGCTAATGTTGAAAAATAGGTTTTGGGGGGATTTTATCTAACAACTATAAGCATGCAAGAGTACAAGGGAATAAAACTATATAAACTAGTACTTGGGGAGTATTTGCGTAACATAATCGATGATATGTTTTGATCATTGATTCAATCACATTCAAGATATGTAAGCATATCCCATTGTTTATGATATGTAGTAGGGTCGATAGTCAAAACTTCCTCATACCTGTCACGTAGGGTGCGCATGTAATCTTCCATCGGAACCTCCTTCGTAATTAGGGGAGTACAACAATGGCTATGCCTGCTATGCAGATTTGAATCACCCCCGTATGATTATGTTTAGGGCACTTCACTAGTAATGCTTTCTCCCTAGGCCCACGGATGCAAAGAGATAGGCACCTTATCGATACTTCTAAGGTTGTGAATCATGCTAACTCTAGTTTTCTACTAATACTATCTTTAATCATAACCTTTAGGCCAATTTTCCGGCTAATACTAGTGTATGTTCAATCATAACGTTGACTCGGACACCCACATGTACACACCCATACCGTCCCAGACTATCGTTACCCCAAGCACATATAGGTTTCCTTCCCCGGGGGATATCAATAAGTGCACGAATATGAAAGTAGACTATTGTGTGTGCCAATCTTGGTGTGAAAATCATGCAATTAATAAGAACATGAAGAAAAAGCTAACATAATAATCATAAATACATAGAAATAGGTAGATCTATAGAATCTCCCAAAACAAACACCAAATAATGAATACAAATACAAATCCCAATTTAATTAATTGACTACTCTCTTAAAATAGATCCATGTAAAATATTGAGTTAAACGTCATGGATCTAGGAAAATAAGAGAAACAAAAGAAAAGAAAAGAGAAGGAAAAGAGAAGAAGAACTCTAGAGAGAGAGATAGAATTCTCCCCTTCCTTCCTACCTACTTAGAAAATAAAAAGCTAAATTATGCCTACTTGTTGAACCCTAGAAGACTAAAGGCTCATATATATAGAATTAAGGAATTGGGCCTCGAAAAAGGTCCAACGTAGGCCAAAAACCCTAGCTGCCACAAACGGCCCAGGCTGTGGAACCGGGCATGGTCGTGCCCGCTAGGGGTCAACACGGCCCGTGTCTCATGGCATGGCTGTGCCAGCTGGTGCTGACACGGGCTGGGTAGCCTAGCCTGACCGTGCCGACTAGTGCTAAAAAGGGTCGGGTAGCCTGGCACCACCTTGCCAACTGTGCCCGCGTATTTTTTCTCAAGTTATTGGCTAAAAACACTTCTTGATCAGTTTAACGGTGTAGGCTGTGTGAATTCTTTGGTACCGTCGGCTGAAAGTTATTTTTTGAGCAAAACTTTAGCGTGGCCGTGTTGTTCTTCACACCCTGGGGGCTGGTCTTCGAATGTTGGAATTGAAACAACAAGGGTCGTGTGAAAGGGCATGGCCCTTGTCTATACTTAGCCTCAAAAAATTTTGGGCCGTAAAGGTCATGTTTCTCCAAACAGCTCATGCCAAGGGGCTTTGGCATGGCCGTGCTAGCCGGAATGGCTCGTGCTTGAGGTCCCTCACACGGGTGTATTTCCGAAACGGCCGTGTCGGCTGGTACTGGCCTGAACATGGTTTGAATCTCCCAAAATTTTGGTTTTTTTATTAAACCTCTTTGTACAGCTACGCATGAAACGCTGATTCAATTTTAGAGTTCTTGTAGTCGATTTTATAGTGCTCGAGAAAACAAATCTAATGGTTCCATCCTATGATGATTATTTTTCTCGGATCGTTCCAAGAACTATGTATAATTCTCGGATCTCAATTCCTCCGCTCTTTTTTTCCCTTCTTCGACCCATCTATCTTCTGCCATCTTGTGAATGCCCTTCTACTATCTACTATCACCCTTGTGGATGATCTTTTACAAACAACGCCGAAGTTCTCAAGAACAACCTACTGACAAGCTCACAAAAGAAGATCTAGGAACTCATCAGGACATAGTTTCCATTAGATCAAATTAATTCTACAAAACTCGGGATTTAGATACGAAAACCAACAATGGTCATCTGAACCACTTTTAATGTAAACTTAACTAAAACTAGAAACCAACCAAACAAAACATAATAACAAATGGGTCAAATGCATTAATGGTGTAGATTGTCGTGCCATCAGGAGCCGAGGAACGACCTTCCATTCGACGGGTTGTGCACTTTTCCACGACCCATGCCATTAAAAGCCATGGAAAGAAGCTCTAGACAACCGTCCATGCATATTGGCACGACTTGTGCCATCCAAAAGGCATAGAATTCCCCTATATTCCATGTCTCATGCTCCTGTGCACAGGTCGTGCAAACCGACACATGCCTTAATGCACGAGGTGTGGCGTCTAGGGTTTTCTCCCATTTCTGAGCCTTCTAAAGCCTAAACACTGTCTACTATGTATACTAGACTATGTGTTTTAGGGTTTAACAAGTAGGAATTTTGGTCATTATTGTGGTTCTACTTTATTAGGTAGGAAGAATGGAGGCTCTCTCCTCTTTTTGTTTTTTCTCTCTAGTTCTAGCCTTTTGATTTAATGGTTCTACTCAATGATTTTTTTGAATTAATGTTTGTAGAGTAGTTATTATCTTGGTGTAGTAATTGTATTCATGACTTGATTATGATTTTGTAAGATTTTAGGTTACCCAATTTTATATATCCTATGAATATTTGTCTATGATTTTTATTTTCATTCATGTATGATTTATGTCATGTTATGCCTTATGATGCACCCATAATTCCATGCACTGTATAATATCATGCTATGTTATTTAATGATATCTTAGGATTATTAGATTAAAAACCCCGTCGGGTCGAGACACTAGGATATGAGTGCATTTATATTGTTTTGAATTGTGTTGACTTGAAAAAACATTAAGTCTAATTGGCTAGTTGTGTGAGTGATTGCATGTTAGAAGAGGTGGACTGTGGGTTACCATTTTAAAAATCCGAACGATAGGAAACCCTTGGCTTACCCTGATAGGTAGGCATTGTAGTTTGTACCGACTAGGGTCGTGGAAACCCTAGAGTCATCACGAGATGTGAATTCCTTTACCTCTCGAGATCTAAGGATGGTGTCCATAGTGCAGTGCCAAAGACGTAGTATCCTTACTCTCGTATCTAAGGGTTGCTACCTACAAAAGGCATATATAATTTAAGTGTGGGCGCATTAGCATCGGAGTAAGATGACAGAGATGAATGCGGTATCAAAAGTTTGAAGCGCATCCCTAATTATTGAAGCGATGATATGGGTTTGAATGGAACCGAAGTTTTGTGTGAAAGACACTGGAAATTTCTGGCCATTTCCATACTATGTGACATAGGCATGAAAACAGGTTAATATGGTTATATGTGATAGAGTCTAGGATCAAATTTATTAATCGGTCATGTTACAAAAATACCCCAAGACTAGTTAATCACGTTTGAATCTCGTTTCTTGCATACTCAGTAGTTTGTTGGATACAACCCCCCCAAATTATCAGTTTAAAGTAATAGCTACCCCCGACACACAATAAGAGTGATGCCCGATTATGGGTCGTGTCAAGCTAACAATTGAATTCTATTATCTCTGTGGACGACCCCAAACTTGCCACTAGCTACTTTGTTATAGTTAGTAGTGGGTACGGGAGAAACTATACAAATCCTTTATCTTTGAAATGCATCTCGCGGGTTAATATTCACATAAGGTAATGATCTCGTGGGGTGTGGGTCATCATTCTAGGCTTTAAATACAAGTTTGGGAGCGTTGGATTATTGGCGCTATGGTAGTCCTATAAGTACCGAAATGATATGTTCAACATATCTGTCTTGCAAGTGCCAAGGGGGTAATAGACAATATTCTTAATTGGCTGATTGTTTGAGAAATTGCACTTTAGGAGCATCAGACCTATCGCGTTAGTTCTATTAAGATCCTAATGCTGGAAACCATGGCTTACTCCGATAACTGAGTATTTTTAGTTTGTGTCGAGTACGGTGGTGCAAACTCTAGAGTTTCACGAGCTACTGATGTCCTCTACTATTTGAGATCTATGATGAGTTCTCATAGTGGTGCTGATTATGTGATTGGGTTTACCCCCGTATCCAACAATTGCAATCTACGCAAGGCATGGTTCCTTTAAACAGGGGGACATGTTACCACTGGGAGTGAGCTACAAGGGTGGTCAGTAGAGAACCACACTCCTAGCAAGTTACGGAAGAGGTGAGATGTTAGGGGGAGCAGAAGTAGTTGTGTGATAGACAATGGGTATTCTCGGGAAATTAACATCTCCACACTTTCTGATATAGCATGAAAATAGGTTGATAGTTGCTTATGTGAATTAGAGTCTTAGTCCGCACTCGCGAGGGTTGTTCTTTTTATCAAATTACCCACTATCACATTTCAAAGATAAAATTTATGTTGCTCCCACACTCTCCACCAACTACTATAAAATAACTAGTGGCAATTCCATGGTTGTCCATAGAGATGCTATAATTCAAAAGTTAACTAAAGATAACTCACAATCGGGTGTCACTCCAATTATGTGTCAGGAATGGCTAGTGCTATAAACATGGGTTTTTTAGAGGGGGCGGGTTTGTCTGCAAACTGCTAATCATTGATAAGTAGAAGATCAAACTATGTTAAAACTAGTCTTGAGGATATTTGGGTAACATGACCTTTGAATGACTTTGATCCTAGATTCTATCGCATATAAGACACAGAAATCTATCTCATGTGTATGTCACATATTGTGGGTAATAGTTGGCACTTCCCAATGTGTGTCACACAAAGGTCCATAAGCCCATATAAACCTATCAACACCACTTCCGTAATTAGGGAAAGTGCGTCAATGAACAAAGGATTTGAGCAACACTCATCTTTCCCCATAAAACTCACTCCTGATGCTAACGTGCCCTCACATAAAGGATTAAGTGCTTAGGTAGTCTCCTTGAGGGTGTTGCAACCTTAGGTATGAGAGTAAGGAAAATACATTCTATGAAATCAACTATGGACGCATCTCCCTAGGCCTATAGAGGCAAAGGATTCGATGTCTCACAATGACTCTAGGGTTGAAATGATGATGGTCGAAAGACGACAACCCTAGTTGTGACAAATTATAATGCTTTTCTTATCGGGATACACCGAAGGTGCCTCGCACCCCTGTTAGGAACAATGATTTACCTAACATGAACATTATTAAATGATGAGCCAACCAAGCTAGGGTATAACGATCGAAATGGTACTCTCAATCATATATACATATACTCACAAAGCCTGTACTCATGAACCTACAATACGCCTAACCCGACATTCCGAAGGAGCAATCAAGACTAGCAAGATAACATACCACTTTTGAACTATGGTGCATCATAGAACATATGTAACATGTATTATACAAGAACATAAAAATCAAATCAAGCATGAATATTCATAGACATAAAAGATAAGAGGATCTAGAATCTCACAAAATTATTACATGGTCATGAATACAAATAAAATCCCTAAGTGATTACACTACTCCATGGACATTGAACCCAATTCAATCATAGGATTCAATGCCATAGGTATAAACTAGGAAATAGTAAATAAGAAGACAACCCATGTTATAGAATACGTCCCGTGTTGTCTTGGTTGGGCATGACCCTTGTCCTTTAACACGGGCCGCCGGCTGGGCACTTGGTTTGGCCGTCTGGATGCATAATACACCATTCACCATGGGCCGCTAGCTGGGAACTATTCATCAATCAGTTGAATGGTACATACCGTGTAAATCTTTGTGGGCCACCGTACGGGTGCATGATTTTCCTCTTTTCAACGGCACGGGTCATGTATATCCTTGCCGGTCATCGACTGAGAGTCAATTTATAAGAAAATTGATGGTAAGGAGTATAAATCTTCAAACCCCGTGGAATGATCTTCGAATTTTAACTTTGGAGTGACACGGGCTGTGTAAAATGGCACGACTTGTGCCCATACTTAGCCGCACGAGGCATCACAATGGCACGAATTATTTAGAACTATGCATCCAGTGCCAAAATATTATAGCACCATTGTGTTAGTTGGCATGTCCCTTGTTGATTCACATGGTTGTGTCAGGTCTTCAAATGTTGGACATGAATCCCTTCTTCTTCTTGGCTTGATTTTTATCTAGTACCACATTGACTTATGGCCTTCTGTCCACTATCATCCTTGCGGATGGCCTTCTACAAAACTATGCCAAAGTGCTCACGAGCATCCTACCAATAAGCTCACAAAAATAGAATCTAGGAGCTCGTGAGGACATAGTGTCCATTAGATCGAATAAAGTTTATAAAACTAGGGATTTAGATGAGAAAACTACAAACGGTAATCCAAACCATTTTTAATGTAAACCTAACTAAAACTATCAATCAACCAACCAAAACAAAATAACAAATGTGTCAAATGCATTGGTTAACTCATACTTTTAGGTGCAGATCACATGCATACACCCATACAGTCCTAGACTATAGCTACCCCTACAACATTTAGGTTTCACTCCCCGGGGAATATAAATAAATGCGCCAACATGAAAGTAGACTAATGTGTATGGTAACATACTGTAACAATCATGCAATTACTGAGAATTCAAGGAACAAGCCAAAATAATGTTCATAAGCATAATAAGATTGGGAGATTTTACAATCTCACAAACACCTACATAGTAATAAATACAAATATAATCTCCAACCAAATAAACTACTCCCTAAGCATTAAACCCAATTATTAGTTGAATTTTATCTTTGATCTTCCTAGCCACTCCCCGGGCTAGTAGATCTCCCAAAAGTTTGATTTATTAACGACCCCGAGGGGAGGCAGATCAAATTTTGGCACCGCCGCTAGGGATGCTAGTCTAAAGATTTAATTATCATCTTGCATAGCTTGTTAGTTAAGTAGTTAGTGTTTTTTGTTTGTTTTCTTTGGTTGGTTGTTGGTGTTGAGATTTTGTGATAGCCAGTCCATTTACTTATAATCCTTGCGCTAGTGTTTCTCTTTAGTGGGATATTTTTTTAGTTTTTAGTTTATGGTACATACCTGTACCATAAATGAAGGTGAGAAAGAATAGTGACATAGTGCATCCGACACTCAGATACATGGAGAGGTAGTTGAGTACGGTGGTAATTTTCCATAGAGAGGCCACCACTATTACTTATGAGGAGATCAGGATCCTGTGTTCTATTTGCACTGGGCGAGCTTTCCCCAAACTTTTGGAGGACATCATTAGCCTGTGCTACCACCTTTACAGGAGGAAATCGGGGAAGATAGCAATTGGGGGCAGGATATCGCTCCTAGTGCTCAGTTTCGCCTACCGATCAGTGATGCATATGTGGGAGAACCCAAACATCCCCAAACACTCTCACTTATGCAGCCTTGGAGGAGGAGAAGATTATACCTTTACAGGCTGGGTTAACTTACTGATTGTATAAAGGCACAAACTTTTTAAAACTTCCCCAGTCCAGCAGGACCATGCCAGCTAAGACTTTGAAGGTATAGGATCTGATCATACAGCCCGATGAGGGCGCACATGAAGTAGTTAGAGGCCTCTCGTGATGAGAAGGATGACGATACAGGAGATGAGGACGACCAGGTTCTGATGGATGAGAATCATATCCCCGGACAGCCAGCACAGTCAGCCCACATTGATCAACAACAGTTCTAGCTACCACCTCAGCTTGTGCCACTAGTAGTTGAGCCTCGGTTATTTCCACTGTCGATGGTTGCGCCACCACCTCCAGTTGAGCATCAGTTGTGCCACCACCAACTTACCAGGAGTCGATCGTTATTCAGGAGGAGCCCTACGAGTCCACCAGGCACAATTCACACAGGCGTAGCTACTCCCCCCGTGATTATTTTTTCAAAGTCGAGTAGGCATAGAAAAAGGGGACCGCCTCCGGGTTCTAAGTCGCACCAAAACAACATATCTGTTCCACCTAATCATAAGGATCAGTAGTGATAGCACCCAAATTACACCTCATTCCGGGAGCATGGTTCACCAGGATTTCAACAGTTTTTTTCTTATTTCTTATGATATGTGATCCCAGCCGCCTAGACAGGAGCTAAAGTGCATGCCGTCTTGGAATGATTCTATCTTTGGGGTTAAGAAAAATGTACACCAGCTGGGTGCACAGTTCAACAATTTTTAGGATGAGACCACGACCAGGTTCGACAGTGTGAATGATCAACTTCGGTATTTTGTACCACATTAATTAATTTCAACCCCAAAAATCAATTCATTAAAAGTTTGGGCCTTGATCACAAGCCCAATAATAAAAGTTTAAATTGCTAACCCAAATAAACTTATTCGTTAAACTCTATATTATTAGCTCATATATATTTAAATAATAATTATGGCCAAAAACAAATAATTATGCAAACAAAATTTGATGTAGCTGATAATTGTGCCAACACAAATAATTATCGAAGGAACTCAAGGTACCATTTTAATATTAATTAAAAAATTCAAGCTATATGCTACACAGTTATCCAAATCCTAATTTTCTTACCTTTTATTCAAAGTTTTGCGGATCTTACTACTAATCAATATTAATATGGATTTATATTTTTAAGTTTAAATGAATTATATAAATAGTAATCAGTAATATCCAACACATCATCTGAAATCGGTACTAAGCAAACTGGCAAACCGATAACATTAGCGATCGGTTAATCGGTTTCTTATAAAAATTTATAAATTCGTAGAAACCAAAACCGATCAACCGCCTGACCAACAAACCAACTAGTTGAACAACCCTGGGCATGGGTCGTGTCAAATGGATCGTGTTGAGCTACTCTGGCTTGGGTCGTGCTGGGTTTGACTCTTCCAAACCTTGGCTTTTCCTTTAACTTGTTTGCACCGCTACAGATGAACCACTGATCCAATTTGAGAGTTATGGTAGTTGATTTTATAGTTCTCAAGAAGTCAAATCCAACAATACTATCCATGGTTGATGATTTTTCTCGGATTGTTACCAAAGCTCTTTACTGCTCTCGAATCGTGGCCTTTAGTCTTCTACCATCCCTGCGAACGGCCTTCTACTATCTATTATCACCCTTGAGGATGACCTTCTACAAATTACGTCAAAGTATTCACGAGCAACCTATAAATAAGCTCACAAAAAAATAATCTAGGAGCTCGTGAGAACATAGTGTCCATTAAATCAAATTAAGTCTACAAAATTAGGGATTTAGATAAGAAACCAACAACGGTCATCTGAACCCTTTCTTATGTAAACCTAACTAAAACTAGAAATAAACCCAACAATAATTTAAACAACGGACTTTTGGCGATGCATTTTTTCTGAGGATTTATATCAAATATGTAAAATTTGGTCCATTAGAATGTCCAAGCCAACTATATTGTTAAATTGGTTGAATTTGTCTTTACTGTCTTTTGGAGTCAAATCAGAGATAATTCTACACACATAAGTGATATCTATACACTAATGGATAGTATTTTTGGCATTTAAATGACTTGGTGACTCAAACGCACACACCCATACGGTCCCGAACTATCCCTACCCCTATTTCATCTAGGTTTCACTCCCCGGGGGATATCAATAAATGGGTTAACATGAAAGTAGACTAAGGGTTATGCCAACATGGTGTAACAATCATGCAATTAACAGGAATATAAAGCACAAGTCAACGTAAATTTTACAAACATAAAAGGATACAAAGTCATGAATAAACTACCAAAATAAATACCAAGTCATGAATACAAATATAGATCCCCAAGCTAAATAAACTACTCTACTACTAATAGATCTATGGCATTAAATAGATTAAATAACATGTATATAAAACACTAAGAGAAGGAAAAAAGAAGAAGAACTCTAGATATGTGTGTGTGTGTGTGTGTATAGAGAGAGACAGAAAAAAAGAGAGAGAGAGATAGAGAGAGAGAGAGAGAGAGAGAGAGAGAACTCTCCTCTTCCTTCCTACCTACTTAGAAAATAAAATCTACATTATGCTCACTTATTAAACCATAGGAGACTAAAGGCTCTTTATATAGGAGATGATAAATGGGTCTCTAAAGGCCCAAGTTTGGAAGAAACCCTAAGGCTCCCACTAGTGAAACCTTAGGTCTCCACTACTGTCACATCAGCACTAGTTATGCCTTACCAGTGCCACATAGACATAAGACGTGCTATAGCACACGGTACGTGCTGCTCAGCCTGACACAATCCATGTGAATCAGCACGGGCCGCCGGCTCGGCTTTGGTCGCTGGCCTTCCTGAGCACACGGTCGCATCGCTCTTTACGGGCTGCCAGCTAGGAACACCTTCTTGAACGGTTAAACAGCGAGAGTCGTGTGATCCTTAACGGGGCACCGGATTGATGCTTGATTTCATTTTCTGAATGGTGTTGGCATGTATATATTTGTGGGCTGCAGACTCGGAGTTAATATTTGGTCAAACTGATGGCGCGGGTGTGCAAAACATTGCGGGTCAGGAGCTGGAGGTCGAGATCTTAAACATCTTTGCGCATAGGCTTTTGAAAAGCACACGGTGCATGTTAAGACTTCTTAGCACGGGTCGTGCAAGCCAAATGGTTTGTGTAAGCCAAAATGGCTCGTGATGGCTCTGGCACGAGTAGGGCTTTTCAAAAAAATTGGAAAACTGATAACCAGTCAAAATAGAATCGGAATTTAATTTGGTTAATTAGTTTATAGGTTAATTTCGATTACGATTATTCAATTATGTTAGTTAATCGGTTCTTTTATCGGTTTTATTATTCGGTAATCAGTATAATCGGATGACCAATAAGATATTTTGTACCACATTAATTAATTAATTTCAACCCCAAAAAGTAATTCATTAAATTTTTGGGCCTTGATCACAAACCCAATAAGAAAATTTTAAATTGCTAACCCAAATTAACTTAATCGTTAAACTCTATATTATTAGCTCATGTATCTTTAAATAAAAATTATAGCCAAAAACAAATAATTATGCAAACAAAATTCGATGTAGCTGATAATTGTGCCAACACAAATAATTATCGAAGGAACTCAAGGTACCATTTTAATATTAATTAAAAATAATTCAACTCATATGCAACACAGTTATCCAAATCCTAATTTTCATACCTTTTATTCAAAGATTTGAAGATCTAACTACTAATCAATATTAATATGGATATATATATTTTTAAGTTTAAATGAATTATATATATGGTAATCAGTAATATCCGACACATCATTTGAAATCGGTACTAATCAAATTGGTAAACCGACAACATTAGCGGCCAATTATTTAGTTTCTTATAAAAAATTATAATTCGGTAGAAAGCAAAACCGATCAACCGCCTGACCAAGAGATCAAATAGTTGAACAATCCTGGGCATGGGTCGTGTCAAATTTGTCGTGTTGAGCTGCTCTGGTTCGGGTCATGCTGGGTTTGACTCTTCCGAACCTTGGCTTTTCCTTCAACTTGTTTGCACCGCTACAGATGAACCACTTATCCAATTTGAGAGTTTTTGCAGTTGATTTTATAGTTCTCGAGAAGAAAATTCCAAAAATACTATCCATGGTTGGTGATTATTCTTGGATCGTTACCAAAGTTCTTTACAACTCTCGAATTATGGCCTTTACTCTTCTACCATCCTTGCGAACGGCCGTCTACTATCTATTACTACCCTTGAGAATGACCTTCTACAAATTATGTCAAAGTATTCACGAACAACCTATCAATAAGCTTACAAAAATAGAATCTAGGAGCTCGTGAGGACATAGTGTCGATTAAATCAAATTAAGTCTACAAAATTAGGGATTTTGATAAGAACCAAGAAGGGTCATCCAAACCCTTTCTTATGTAAACCTAACTAAAACTAGCAATCAAGCCAACGGTTATTTAAACAAGGGACTTTTGGCGATGCTTTTTTTTTCCTGAGAATTTAAATCAAATATGTAAACTTTGGTCTATTAGAATGTTCTGTCCAACTACATTGTTAAATTGGTTGAATTTGTCTTTACTGTCTTTCGGAGTCAAATCAGAGATAATTCTACACACATAAGTGATATCTATACACTGATGGATAGTATTTTTGGCATTTAAATTACAGGTTTCCGTCTCCTAGATTGGGGAAATGGTTTAATGGGTTAAATTGAGACGAACCCGATTATTTATTTGGGGAGCTTTATTTTTATTTATTTTATTTTCTCAAATATTTGATCAAAAGTGTGTTCAAAATTTTTTGTGTGCATATCGTTTGATATTTCACTGCGTTTGGTTCTGATGGTAGTCTCGGGTTGATGTTATTGTGGCTACAAGATAACTACACGGTGATAACCACTTATCTTTAGTAAGACCTTCTCACTACCACATAGGTATGGGTTTATTATTGTAATATTGACTAGACCCTTTGTGTATTTCTCTTTTAACCACTGATACTATAGATTAGAATTGTAATATTTAGTTTGCGCCTCAGTTTAAATGGGTTTATCCCACTTCATATGTTGTAATCACACATTGTGAAAATTTTAGCTTAATATAAAAGGGATGGGAACCATATAAACCCTCATCATAAAAAAACTAGCAATCCACCAAACAAAACGTAATAACAAATGTGTCAAATGCATTAGTTAACGCGTTCTTTTAGGTGCAGATCAATTCCCCCACTTTTAAACCTTTACCCGTCCCCCAAAAAACAAAAAACAAGCAAATATCTAAGAGGAAAGTATCCTACAAATATAAGTTAAAAAGTACATTACACATTATTACTAGACTACCCTAGTTTCTCCCAAAGAAGTAAGAATCCAACAGCTCTCATTCTCCCCAAAGAAGCTAAAGTAATCTATCCAACCCATCATACGAAGAAAAAGGTTAAATTCACAAAGCTAAGTGTGAATCTAAGTTACTTTACCAAAAGGACTTCCAGAAGAACAACCACAGAGAACAATGGGATTTTTTTTTTCAAATTCTTTCACTTTGCCTTGGAGCCCTTTCAGGTTTTCATCCTAGTTTCCTACATATTGAACTCATTTCTCACCTTTTTTTCACACCATGGCCTCTCACTTTTGCATAGGTTTTTCAACCTATCCGGCCCTTTCCCATTCTTGACTAACTCGCCTTTTGAGTTTCTGACTTAGCCGGGTACATTTTATTTTTCATTTTTTCCATTTTTAAAAAAATGCTCTTAGAAAAGCTACTAGCTACATAAAAACAACGAAGAATCGTAAGTCTTATATAATCCCCTCCCACACACTTAAAGCTTGCATTGTCCTCAATGCATATACACAATCATAGAATATATGTGAAGGAAAGGAAATAAAAGAGCACTTACAATGAAAAATGAACACTAAAATCTACCCTTGGTGGCATAATCATGGAATTTAATGAACAAACTACCATTAACCAAATATAGTACCCCTAACCTCTAATCAAGCAAGTTCAATCAAAATCACTATCATGCACCACAAATCAAATAAATAATTGAATCACAATGGAGAGTTATCTCTTAGGTTTCGAGTTGTGTGTTTCAAGGGTTTTGAGGGAAAATGGGTTTGGGTGGTATTTTGAGGCGGTAGGGAAGAAATGGTAATTTGGATGTAGAAGGGTATGTGAGCTTGATGGGTCGTGTACATCTACACACCCAATGAATTTGGGGGTTTGGTTATCCTCTTTATCCAGCATTTTGAGCATCATAAACCATGTACATCTACATGGTTAATGAGTTAGACTCCTCCTAACCTCGTTTGCTCGCTTTCCTCCAAAAACCATATGCTTCCTCAAAACAAACATGTACACCAAGTGTAATAGTGCTTCAAACCAAAAATTAAATATAGAAAAACACACCAAAAATACTAAACATCTACAACACAATGCAATGGGACCATTTTCCTCCCACACACTTACACACATATTCCTCAAATGAGAAACATGTCATGAAAACAAAGGGAGATAAACAAAATGATATGCAATCATAACTTCCCAATGCATTATTCCCACCTCAATATCTCCAATTCTACCCCCAACATGCAATTCAAATCAAGAAACTACAAATCCACACCAAACAAGTAGCAATCAACGTCCACACAAAGAAACAACTAGTGTATTACCTAGGTTGTGTATTTGGTGGTGGTTTAGGTGGTGGATTATTGTGGTGTGTAATGGTTTGGGGTAATAATGGGAGGAAAATGTGAAAAAAAATCACAGAAAAACATGCTAATATAATATTTCAGAGCACCGGTTGCCTATCAAGAACCTCCGTATATTTAAGGTGGTTGGCACGACCCTAATGTTATCCATATGGTGCGGATTTGTACCCCATCACCATAGGTAACAAAAATGGATAGGTGGGGGAAAAACCTTCCAAGGGGAAGATATAGAAGAAGAGATCAGCCTCACGGTGGGGACGTTAATAGTGCAAATATTTTGATTAAGGATAAGATAAGATTTATAATGTTGTAATGCAGAGAAGGTAAAGAGTAGCACAACCGGAGTGGCTTCACAAATGCTTCCCCAGGAGATAAGATAAGATTCTTCCCTGTACGATTACGTCCCGAGTACTCAACAACGAATACTTCTACCTTGGCCTATAGAAGCAGAGGAATAGGCACCTTACCATTGACCCTAAGGTTGCGAAATACGCTAACCCTAGTTTGCTACTACGCTATCTCTTTCCGCAACCCTTTGGGCTTAGAGCCCGGCTAAGATTAATGTACAGTCATTATAATGTTGACTCGCGACCCACATGCATACACCTATACGATCCCAGACTATCGCTACCCCTATTACATCTAAGTTTCACTCCCCGGGGAACATCGATAAATGCGCCAACATGAAAGTAAACAAAGGTGTATGCTAACATAGGGTAACAAACATACAATTAATCAGAATTGAAGAAACAAGCCAACATAATGTTTATAAGTATAATGTATATTTTATTTTTTAAGTAGGTAGGAAGGAAGAGGAGAGTTCTCTATCTCTCTAGAGTTCTTCTTTTTCTTTCTCTTAGTTTCTTAGATTCATGGAATTTAATCCAATGAATGTCATGGATCTATTAGTAGCAGAGTAGTTTAGTTAGATTGAGGATCTATATTTGTATTAATGACTTGATAGTTATTTTGTGAGATTTTAAGAGCTACCTATCCTTTTATACTTATGAACATTATGTTTACTTGTGCTTTACATTCTCGTTAATTGCATGATTTGTACACCATGTTGACATACACCTTAGTCTACTTTCATGTTGGTGCATTTATTGATATTCCCGGGAAGTGAAATCCAGATGTAATAGGGGTAGCGATAGTCCGGAATCGTATAGGTGTATGCATGTGGGTACCCGGGTCAACATTACGATGACCGTACACTAGTATTTGCTGGACTTTGAGCCCAAAGGGTTGCAGATATAGATAGCGTAGTAGCAAACTAGGGTTAGTGTATTTTACAATCTAAGAGTCAATAATAAGGTGCTTATCTCTTTGCCTCTGTAGGCCTAAAGAGAAGCATTCATATTGGAATTCCCAAGACGTCATCTTGAGCTTGCCCGTCAACGCCTTTGTCATGACCCTGCTCGTCGCCGCCTCCTTGTGCTTGGTCACCGACATCGTTCCCTGGGCCGCCCAGAGCCACGCTAGTAGACGAGCCTAGAGTCTGAGCAGCAGTAGCATCTGGGTTCTAAGCCTCAAGCTCCACGGTGGTCATCCCAAGGTTTAGCAGAGAGAATTATTCAGAGAAATTGTGCTACTTGAAAGAAACGAATACTTTCCCAAGCTTCGCCTGTGGCACCACGGGATCGGTCAGGGTAGAAACCAGATCAAAGACCTTAAACATGGCCGCAACTAGGAGATCAGAAGCATGGTGCAGATTACTAATGAAGTCACGCGTGAACACCCAGTCACGAAACTCCTGGTGAGTTTTGACTTCGGCATTGAACTTTGTCACGGCCAGCTGTAGGGAACCCGGCTAGACCTAGAAAAATATAACCGAACCCAAAAATCCAAAATTAAATAAACGAATCGAAACTAAACCGACACCCGAATAGTGGGACCCCGTCAATAACCCAAAACCGAAACTATCCGATCGAACCGAACCCAAACTAAAATTGCCAGACCCGATGGGACCCAAACCCGAACAAAACTTAAACCCGAACAAAACTTGAACCCGAATTGAATCTGAACCTGAATCCGAAAAGGACCTGCACTCGAATCGAATATGAATTCGAACCCGAAAAGGGCTCGTACCCGAAAGTTACTTGATCATTCTCGACTACTACCCCATTCGAAAGGAACCGAATCGATTTAAACCCGAATTTGAAGAGAGTCAAATTAATGTTAAGCTAAACCGAATAAGATCCGAATATAATTGAATAGTGTGTATATAATTTATAGTGTCTTAAATTTTAACTTTATCATATTAAGTTGACAATAAAATTACAATTATTAACAATAAAATAAATTATTTTTTATTAATATGTTATTAGGATTACTATAACGCAAAAATTTAAAATGTGTAATAAATATCATAATTAGATGAAATCATTTTAAGAGTACATTTTAAATGTATGTACTAAAGAAAGAACATTGTAAATTATTACTTTATAAATATTTTTTTAAAATTATAAGCTAAAATTAATAATAATAATTTATTTTATTTGTTTTTTAGAAAAATTTCAAAAAATATTATTTAGTTATTTTATTTATTATTTAAGACTAATAATTTAATATTAGTAAAAGCTAATGAATATTTTGGTTAAATGACCTCTTTAAATTAAAGAGGTCAGAGGTTCAACTTTCCACAGCAATATTTTTTATTCCCTTAACTGCTAAATTTGTTTTTAAAATTGCACATAAAACCTTGATTTTTTTATTCATTCAAAATTGCACATAAAACCTTGTGTTCATAGGACACTATACCTTTTCTTAAACATTTAAAATGAGTGAATTGGATAAAATAAACTTTTAAAAAAATTATTTCAATTTAAATTTTGTCAAATAAATACACGCACGTACATAATTATTTCAAGGAAAGATAACAATAAACATATATTATAATAATTGTTTATATAATAATATTATTAACATATTTTAAAAATTTTATTAATGTTTTGTTATCTAATTTTAATATAGTATTTTTTAAATGTATTGCGAACGGTCTAACGTGATTATATAATATATATATATATTCACAAATTAAGAACGAAGACTTAATATTTTAAATAATAACTAATATTATTAAATAAAATTTAAATATGACTTGCAAGTTAGGAGTTTTATGAGGTATGATCAACACTAAAAATAGAAAAATATCTAAATACAAACTAATCTATTTCCTTAGTACATAATATAATCTTGAAGCGATAATGCCTATTTATGCTTATACATATACCATATTTTTCACAGCAAAATCAGTTTTTTTAAAATTTTAAAAGATCGAAAGTTTGACTACATAAAATATAATATGTTCATATATATAAGAGATTAGTTCATCGAGAAAGTTTTCTAGAAAAGTAATAAATTAAAAAGAAGAATTCATTTTCATAATAATGACATGTTTGCTATATTAATCTGACCAAGATCAGAATTGAATAAATCGGAATCTGATCAAACTCGACCTGAAATGGGATGTACCAGAAAACTACCAAAACCAAACAGACTCAAATCGAAACCGACCCAAACTAGATTCAAAAAATGTATACTCAAATTGTAATCGAAATGAAAAAACTAAACCAAATTTGATCCGAACCCGATTAAAAAATTCATACCTGAATTTACCCAAACTCAAAATAATATAAACCAAACCAAACCTGATCTGATCTAATAATTTTCAAAACTATCGAATGATACCCGAACCCGAACACACATGATCATGACCTGATACCCGAACACAAAACAATCTACTGAATCATACCCAAACCGATTGGATCTCACCCGGACCCAGACTAAAATAACTGTTTGCCAGGCCTCTTTCCAAATCTAGATCACCCTCCAGTGTAGTGAACTGAGTGCGTACACGCTGCGGATCAAAGGCTGCCTTCTTGGTGGACTTTTCAGCCCGCTCCACCCGCTACTGGTCATTCGCCAGGCTATAAGCCATTTCCTCCATCTCCAACTAAACAGTGAAGGCAACATACAGATCATGCAAAAGAATAAACAAAAGTAGAAGAAAGCTATTATCACATAGCAATAAATAACTAACTAAGAATAAAAGAAACATTAAACAAAGAAAAATATATATAAAGAAGGCAAGAACGAGCCCGACCTCAAGGGTTGCAGAGACATAACGATTGGCGATGTCGACAGAAGAACCCACACTAAGAGTACAATCCTGGAGCCAGGCGTTGAAGTGGCCTAGATGGACGGCGTGCGCGAGGAACTCTGAGAGAACAATGGGACAACAGATAGCCTCCGACCTTGGATAGACCCGGGAACTGGATTCACCCAAGTTAGAAGTAGTAAAGCTCGTAGGAGGAGAAGGCCGAAAACGAGGACCGGGAACAAGAAGTGTAGGAGCTACAGGTATGGTGAGGTCAGGGCAGGTGGAGTCTCAGGCATAGTCTCTGCTGACTGCCTTGTGGTTCGGCGGCGCTTATGCTCCTGCAGCCCTACTGTTGGAATTTCTCCTCAAAGTCCAAATAGAGTTTTTTTGACTTAGTTTTATTTCTAAATGGGCTGCAAGAGTCTAGGCCCAATATATTAGACCTAGGGTTTAAGGGTGGGTTTTGTATAAATAGCACTTGTTTATGCTAGAGCCGCCAAGTTAGTAAGTGAAAGTTTGTGAGTTTGGGTGCTTGGTTAGGG
>JAULKM010084129.1:0-27467 GCA_032355605.1 Rubia tinctorum
TAAGGAGGCTGCTGATAAATCTCAGGGCTTAAACCTTTATGTAAAAAACTTAGATGACACCATTACTGATGAGAAGCCGAGGGAACTTTTCACCTCCTTCGGGAATGTAACTTCATGCAAGGTTGTGAGAGACCCTAGTGGTGTTAGCCGTGGATTTGGTTTTGTTGCTTTCTCAACTCTAGATGAAGCCTCCAGAGCACTTTCTGAAATGAACGGAAAGATGATTGTTAAATTTAAAGGTACCATGTTAAATTTAAATGTATCTTGGACTTCCATTTTAAAACCAATTGGTACTAAGTGGAGGTGACTCAAAACCTTATATGTAAGTCATTATCTTTGTAAGAAATCGATGTGAGATATATCTTTCAACAGATGGGCTTCCCACTGAGGGAGTGAAATTTAGCACCTCCAATGCCCGATTCGCGTCTTGTGGACTCCCGTAATTAACATAGCCATAGCTTAGAGAGCTGCGAGTGGTCAAATCCCTGCAAACCCTAACGGAAATCACCTGGCCGACATGGTTGAACAGATCGTACAGTTGCAAGTCGCTCACGTTGATGTCTAGGTCACCGACGTAGAGCGATGTCGGCACGAACTGATTCGTGTCGTCGCCGCCGGGAGCAGCAACAGGGGAACCAAAACAAGCATTGACATTTATCACCGCGGGCTGAGCCTGAACCTGAGCCATCTTCAGTAGATACACAACACACAAAACCCTAGCTGACAAAAACGGATTGCTATTTTAAGGTTTTTCCGATAAATTTTTCAATTTTTTGGGCTTTTTGCTAAAACTTCCCTCTCCTCTCGTTATTCGCCAAACAAACCCTAGATAGTAGCAGCACAAAACGATGTCCTAAAAATGGAAAATGTATTCCCAAAAATTATCGTCCTGGACTGAAGACCTATGAGAAAATCAAGCAAAAAATGGTTGGATTTTAGGTTTTTTTTCTTTTCTCCCAAAGATTTTCTCCTTTTTTGGATTTAATTGAATAAAGATAGAGAGGAGGGGGAAGATAAAATTAATGGGATATGATAGGACAGAGATCCGACGGATGGAGGAGACAATCGCCACAGAAGACGATGGCGCCACCCGAAAGAAGAAGAAAGTGTAAATGGGGAAGATAAGGGGGAAAGGCGAAAGGTATCTACATCTAATGATCAGGAGGTGACTCCTGATCATACAGTAAAGCTAGATAGGGCAAGGAAGACATTCCAATAGTTAGAAGGCACAGAAGCAGCTTCATGCAGTATATTTTCATATTAGGAAAATACTCTAATAATAGGAAACAAGAAGATGTACACAAAACAAAGGAATAGACACATTAGGAAAGGGGATTTAAAGAACCAGTTCCTTGGAAAAATTTGCATTGTCACGCAGAATGCTTTATCATGTTCACAAACAAATTTGTACAGTAAGTAGTAATACTATCTCAGTTGTTACTAACTTCAACCCGTGAGTAATAAACTAAAAACAACTATTTCACTTGATAGTCAGAGAAACTAAGAGCATAAAAACTTCACCATTATAGAGTTTCTAATTACATCCTTTCTCTTACGGGAATTATGAAAAATGCATATATGCCACAGATGTATTGAATCTTATAAAGATAAATTTGGATAAATAAAGGCAAATGTGTGATAATATAAGGAGAAGAAGTGAATCCACACATTTCGATTGAATAGCAAGCGCAGTATACTAACACAAAAGACCATGATACTTAATGAGATATGGGCCAGAGGGCCCACATCACCCTATTACGCCCAAGAACGTAATACATAATGAAAACTCGGTCCAGAAGCAACAGTTAGGAGCTGATGTGACTCGACCTGTCACATTAGCCACCAAACCCCTTATAACGAGGAATAGAACATGCTTCAGAGGTATGTTCACTCATTCCGGGAACACTTACCAACCCAAAACCCTAGAAAATTTTCCATCTGACAAGATCGTCAGAGCAAAACCGGTTAATTGCTGGTTTTTTTGACTTAGCTTTACGCTGTTTTAAAGGTCACGGAATATCAACAATGGGAGGGCCATCTTCGGCCTAGATCAACATTCAGCAGGACTTAACATTGGTGCTGTCTATGAGGATCGCTCAGTTCAATAGCATCCATGCAGCTAATTCATGATGGAAGGACTACCGCTGGTTGGACATCTACTCAACCAAGTAGTCATGGAGGACGTTACCCACTTGGAAGAGGAGGAAGTTACATTGACACCAATAGGGGAGCAACATAGGCTCCAGACAACAAATGAGTTAGCAGGGAACTCTGAGATCTTGCAAACCATAGCCGCCTTGCAAAGGGAGATGATGAAGAAATTGAAGTAAATAGAGGAAAGAGAAAAGGCCATGGGTAGAGAAGATATGGGAAAGAGTGGTCTCAAGGTAATGAAGCTATTACATGAGCATTAGGAACAGAAGATGAGCTCCCAACACAGAGAAATGGAGGAAAAAACCAGTCGCAGTGAAATCGGAGATAAGGTTAGTAAAATTGTGACAAGAATGAAGTCGAGAGCCGGAGGTGTAGAATCGCACCAGGCTCTCGTGGGAGATAGCTGGCATGCCCCATACTAGCCCATCAAGGGAGTAGGTGAAAGGGTTAGGCATGAACGTAGGAAGTCGGAGAGCAGGGAGAAGTCCTCCAGAAGAGAGGGAATGGGTTTTCCGTTTACAAAGAGAATCCAGCTCTATACGGCAGACTACAAGCTGAAGATACTCCCAAACATGGGGCCAATACGAGGGGGAAGCAGACCTTGAGGACTATTTGCACACGTTCTCCACCATCATGGCCACATTCTCAATACCTAAGGCTATCTGGTGCAAGGTGTTTGCTACCACCCTCAGATTAGCAGCAAGGGTATGCTTCAAGAACCTGGAAGACGAGACCATAAAAAGCTTCAAACAGTTAGAGAAGAAGTTCCTAGTACTCTTCATGCAGTGTAGGAAGTTTACAAAAACAAGGTTAGAATTGTAAGCCATCAAAGAAAAAGCCTCATAGCCACTGTCGGACTACTGGGAAAGATTCAATGATGAGGAAAACTTGGTAGAAAATATAAGCAACCATGTCCTCATGGACACTTTTGTCAACGACCTCAAGCATGAGTTTCTGTTAAGTGACTGCACCCAGATCCTCCCCAGACGATCGACGAGCTGACGAAGAGGGTAGAAAACTTCAGCAGGGCAGATTATGCTGAAAGGATGAGGAAAGAGGTGTAGTCCAGTACAACAGCGCGGAGAAATGAGTCAGGAGGTGAAAGACGCAATAAGGAGAGACGGATCGTTCGGCCTAACAGGCTGAATTTTGATAAGAAGTTTACCTCGCTCATCAAGACCCCGAAGGATATCTTCGTGTTGGTAGCTTCTAAGAACATTCTGGAACCATCCAGGAAGCTGATGGCCCAAACACACATGAGAGATAAGTCACTCTTCTATGATTACCATGATGATCATGGTCATGACACAAATAACTGCATGCACCTGAAATAAGCTATTGAAAACAGTGTCTGAAGAAGAGAGTTGGCGCACCTGGCTAAAGAGGCTCGGGCCCACAACAAGGCCACGTAAAAGGTAGTGAGGGCAGTTTGCCCAAAAAGCACTATATACCTCCCTATGACACTGGGAGAAAAAACGAGTAGCAAGACAGTATACGTGGAGTTTATTGTTTTAAAAGCCAAAAGCCCCTCTAACCTGATCCTGAGGAGACCTGCGTTAGCTTTGCTGAAGGGAATAGTATCCACTATACACTCATTGCTAAAATTCCCTACCAGGGAAGGAATAGCAACCGTGAGAGGTGATCAGCAGAAAGCAAGAGAATTCCATCGGATTGCGCTAAGTACATGGAAGAAACGTGCAGGTGACCGATCCCAGGAAGGACCCCCCCATAAAAAACAACTAGGTGGAGCTCGAGAAATAGCAATGGTGACAGGCAGGAGACATGGAAGTTACCCATCCAACCTGGGTCCAGAAGTAGAAATTGTACATCTGGGGCAGGGTCGAGCAATACAAGTAGTAGCAGCCTTGCCAATTAAAATGAAGGAGAACTTGATTAAAATGCTACAAGAAAAAACGAGGACATTTTCATTGAGGCCAAAGGATATGACCGGTGTTCCTATGGAGATTGGGTGTCAGGAGCTCAAAGTGGCACCATAACATCGCCCTTTTAAGCAAAAGAGGAGAATGTTGTGTACAGAGAGGGATGGAGTAGTTAACATGGAGGTGGAGCAGTCAGTGGAAGCAGAGATTCTGAAGGAAATCCTATACCCGACCTGGTTGGAGAATCTGGTACTGGTGAAGAAGACAAACAGGACTTGGAGGATGTGAGTAGACTATACAGACCAGAATTAAGCCAGTCTGAAAGACTACTACCTGCTGCCTGCATCGACCAGAAGGAAGATGCTCTTACCAATTACCAAATTAAATGTTTTCTTGATGCATACAAGGGGTATCACCATATCCCCATGCTTGAAAGTGATGTAGTGAAAACAACATTCATTACAGAAAATGGAGTTTTCAGATACCGCATGATGCCTTTCGGGCTGAGAAATGCGGGGGCCACCTACCAAAGGGTGGTGGATAAAATTTTCAACAAATATATAGGAAAGAATCTAGAGGGGTATGTTGACGACATGGTGATAAAAAAGCATGGGTTGCGATTGTTTTGTGGAGTACGTAGCAAGAAAATAAAAATAAGGGCCTCTTAAATTAGCCTGAGACGCTTGCCTGTTATAAACACCATGTTAACCAGCCCACAGGCAAGGGGGAAATGTTATACCTCGACGGGGACCAAAAGAGGCTATGCAGGACAAGAGAAGCTGGCGTTAGCATTGATACATGCAGCCAGAAGATTATGCCAGTACTTCCAAGCACACTCGATAGTAGTGAAAACAAATCAACCTTTGAAATCGATACTCACCAGGCCTGAGGCCTCAACTAGGCTGGTGAAGTGGGCAGTCGAGCTCGGAGAGCACACCATCGAGTAAACACCGAGGAAGGCGGTAAAGGGCCAAGTGTAGCATACTTTTTAGCAGAGGTACCCAGAGAAAAAGAGAAAGGAAGGGAAATAAACCCACGCTGACTAGGGAAGCCAGTCTGACAGGCCCATATGTCTGGATTTAACATGTAGATAGAGCTTCAGGAGTAGAGGGAGCAGAAACATGTCTGGTGGTCTCTGATCCTCAAGGAATAGAAACAACAACCCCCTACATTTTAGGTTCCCCTCTTTGAACAATGAAGCGGAATACGAGGCGCTAAAAGAAGAAATGGAATTAGCCCTGAAGATAGGATCAAAGAAGCTACATAATATGGAGATTATAGGATGGCAGCGAATCAGTACATCGTGCAATGCGCAGCGAAGGAGCCAGTTATGATGAAATACGGGGACAAGGTCAGGAGCCTGGCAGCAGGGTTCAAGGAGTTTGATGTTACAAGAGTTTCACGGTCACAGAATATCAGGGTTGATGCTCTCAGCAAGCTGACCTTGTCGGTACATGGCCATCTGACTAAGTTCGTTCTGGTAGAGGAGTTGACAGAAAGGTCCACCGACAGGAGAATCGTATCTGAGGCACGAGAAGGAGAAGAAAACTAGATGTCCCTGCTCAAAGCCTTTTTAGAGGCTGGAGTACTGCCTGGTGACGAGAAGGTGGCAAAACTATTAAAGAGGAATGCATTATAGTACGAAATGAAAGATGGTTTAATGTACATGTGCGGGTTTGCAGAACCCTGGTTATGTTGTACAGAGCCAGCCACGACTGAGCTAGTTCAAAGAGAGTTGCATGAAGGAAGCTACAGTAGCCACCAGGGGCCCCGAATGCTAGCATTAAGAACTGTTCGGGTAGGGTATTATTGACCAAGAATGAAAGCATATGCAGAGAAAATGTTCAAAGAATGCTACACGCGCGAAGAGTGTGCGCAGGTAGCAAGGTTGCCCTCGAAAGAAATGACTAGCATCAGATCTTCCTGGCCCTTTTCCAAATGGGGAATTGACCTTTCCCTGAGGTTGTGGGCAAGAAGAAATTTTTAATAGTAGAGATAGACTACTTCACCAAGTGGGTGGAAGCTGAAGCAGTCGCTACTATAACAAGAAAGAAGGTCACAAATTTTGTCTAGAAAAGTATAGTGTGCAGATTCAGGTTCCCAGAGGTGATGGTCAGCGATAACGGCATGCAATTTGTTGGAGAACCAATTAGTTCCTAGTGCAAAGAGTAGAATATCAAGCAGCAGTTCACATTTGTCACTCATCCCTGGGAAATGAGTAAACAGAGGTGACAAACAGAACCATCCTGCAGGGCTTGGAGAAAAGATTGGGATTCTTGATTTTCCGGTGATCTGTAAGAATATGACTCCTATTTTCAGGGAATGAGCCTCTCCAAAAAATTGTTTTTTAGGCCATCAACTTTTGTTTCTCATAATTGGCTGACACCTAAAAATGAAAGGGATGCGTTCAATAGCCTTCCTTATCTTTTTATGTCCGGGGAAACAACTATTGTAATTCACAAGTTACCTAATTCTGGGCTATTTTATCGTAGTATAAGTGGTGAGCGTAAATGGAGGCTTCACCAAACTTGTACTATCAGCTCATCCACAAATTCTGTGAATAGAGCTGAGAAAAAAATTAATCTTTATGTCTGGTGGATGAGGGGGATAATACTAGTGTACAAATCTGTGGTGACCAAGATGTATTGTGTCGCTACACCTTGGAAGCTGACATGTGATTACCCTACAATATAGGCCTATAGGTTTTTTTGTTGTGATGCTTCGTCTGGTGTTTTGCAGGTAGTCAATGATATATCCAATGTAGGGCTTTTCCGGAGGGAACTTGAACACACTATTAAAAGCGATGGTACCCTCAAGGTTGAACTTGAGAAGGTAGGTAAGTATCTTCGTGCTTATGAGGAGGAGGTGTTACAACAACGGCCTAAAATTGCTCACTTCAAGGCCACTAGCTTTAAAATTCATGGGTATGATAAAGCATTAGTTCACCAGGTTTTGAAGACCCAAGGTTTCCGTGTTTTTTTGTTGATTGCATTTGATCTCGAGATGTATCTAGGGTATGAGCGGGTTTGATAGTCTAATCCAGGACGTGTATGTAACCTTCTACTTATGTTAGATATAATGCGAGGTCTTAGTTAGCATCATCGTGAGGTGGATCGATTGTTTCCTTAGATTAACTGATTACAGGGTTTGCCTAATCTTCTTAGATTGGAGGAGCTTCTTTCTTGTGCGGTGGATATGAAGGACCGTCATTTTCTCTTTTTGAATGAAGCTATTGTGGAAGATGAGAGAAATTTTTCTTTGGATGCCAAGTTAGTGGATAGATAATCTGTGATTTTAGGGCTAATGTAGCGGTTGTACTAATTTTTTCAAGATACTAAACATAGCATTCCAATTGATGTTTTTTCGTCTTGATTGATTAGTTGGTTTCTTAATTTTTCGTAGGTGCTTGTCATAATTGGCAAGGAGATGCGGTTTTCTAATATTGATTGGAGATTGCCTCCCGGGCCTCCTTCTATTCATGCTTTCTTGAAAGTTGTTCGAAATGCAAAATAAATGACGTGCAGGTTTGGGGTAGTTGTTTGAATCTGTTCCGCATTCCACGAGTCACACTTTTGAGGGGAATTAACCCGCGGCGCTGGGAGATCAAACATAATAGATTTATATGTTTCTCCCGTACTCACCACTAAACTACCAAAGGGTAGATGGTGGAAAGTTCAAGATGGTCCACAGATATTCTAGGAATTTAAAATTTAACTATGCAAAGCCACAATCGGTTTCTTAATCCGATCACGTGTCAGGAATAGTCAATGTCGCAAACAAGGTTTTGGGGGAGGGTTGTTTATCTATCAACTACAAGCATTAAAGAACAAGATAATAAACTACATTAAGCTAACACTTAGGGATATTTGCGTTAAATGATTGGTAAGATACTTTGATCATAGATTCTATCAAATACAAGACATGTGGAATTATCATGATGCTTAGGTCACATAGTGTGGTTGATAGTCTACACTTCCCTCTGTTTTTCACACAAAGGTGCTTTTGTCATCTTCTATCGACACCACCTCCGTAATTAGGGAAGTGCATTAAAAGCCCCGCCTGCTAAGCATTACTCCCCCCCCTCCCCCCCCCCCCCCGTAAAGAATTACATCTTGGACCCTTCCACTAACGTTACTATGAATGCTTTTTCCTAGGCCTATAGAGACAAAGGGATTTCCACCTAATGATGAATCTAGGGTTGCAAAGACAAATGTCAAATTATGCCAACCCTAGTTGCTACTAACCATCATGTCCTCACCTATTGGGCTCTCATTGTCCAGTTCATACAAGCATACAGTCATCGGAGAAGTGCTTATAACCCACATGCATACACCACACGATCGCGGACTCTCACTCTCCCTATCACCCTAGCTACACTCCCAGGGGGAAAACCATAGTGCACCATACATCAAACATAGATTAAGGTGTATGCCAGCATGGTATATCAATAATGCATTAAACAAGAGTGTAAAGAACAAGTCATGCATAATGTTCACAACCATTAAAAAATGGGAGGATCTTAAAATCTCAAAAAAATAGCTAAAAAATCATGAATACAAATTTAAATCCCTAGACTAATGAACTAATCCCTAAGCATTGAACCCAATTGATCCATTGGATTCAATGCCCTTGGGCAAAACTAGAAGAATTAAACTAAGAGAAGAGGGTTAACCTCTTTCTCTCTTTACTTACTCTTAGGAAAACTAGGAGAATGAACTAAAACTAATGCCAAACTTAAACTCTAGTAGACATAGGTCCCCTTAGGGGCGTGTGTCCTCCGGTCCTCTGAGCGCACGGTCGGGAATTTCCTTGTTGGTCATTGGTTGGAAGCATCTTCACACCATTTGAATTATGTTAATTCTAAATTTTATAATGGGCTTGACCTGGAGCTAGCTGTTCTTGGACTGTTGAGGCTGTTAGAGTAGCCCCATTAGAACCTCTGTGCGGGTATCATTCCGGCATGATTCCAGAGTAAAATGGGTACCTGTAAAAGAACACAGGTCACTCAGGGCGGGGAGGTGTGTGACCGTACCCGCTCTGATGCCCAAATCAGGTCGGAGAAGTGGGTGTAGAGATGATGGGGATGTAGCATCGTGGAGGCTGTAGTAGAACATACCTTTTTTATGGCTTTTCTTCTCCTTTTATAGTTGTATGGTCATACCTTATAAGGTTAGATATTGAGCCTTTGAGCCTGAATAAATAGAGACATGGGTCTTCCAGCCCATACTTTATCATGTCCCCCTTAGCCCGATGTCACATTGCTGAACAGCGGGCATTGGGGTAATATGTGTCTGAATGTGATTGGCGATGTACGTCCTTGTTCGTCAAGCTGGAATTTCGCATCTTAATTTTCTCCTCCAAAGTCACGCTTTGATGCCCCTAGTGATGTCATCTTAGTAACGTTGTTTTGGGCTCTGCGTCTAGACCTTCTAAATCATGGCTGAACTCTTTCATTTCGTACTCATTAATCTTTGACAGAATTATAAATTGCTCCCTGCTGAGTCAACTTGGACTTTGCATCGCAACTTTGTAAAATTCTTCCTGGGTCGCACTTTACGACCCTCTTGGCATTGGCCTGAGATCTCCACCCAAGCCTTCTGAATCATGACCAAACTCTTTCATTTCGGCCTCATTAATATTTGATAGATTATACATTGCTTCCTGCTGAGTAAACTCGGACTTTGCATCGCAGCTTCGTAAAATTCTGCCTGGGTCGCATTTTGCAAACCTAATATCGTTAGACTGGGATCTATGGCCAGGCCTTCTATATCATGGCCGAGCTCTTTTATTTTGGCCTCATTAATATTTGACAGAATTATATGCTGCTGCCTGCTGAGCCAACCTGGACTTTGCATCGCAGCTTCGTAAAATTCTGCCTGGGTCGCACTTTGCGACCCTAATATTGTTTTCTTGGGCTCTACGTCCTGGGCTTCTAAATCATTGCGGAAATATTTTATTTTGGCCTCATTAATGTTTGATAGAATTATACGTTGCTACCTGCTGAGTCAACTTGGAGTTTGCATCGCAGCTTCGTAAAATTATGCCTGGGTAGCACTTTGCGATCCTAATATCGTTGGCTTGGGCTCTACGTCCTGGCCTTCTAAATCATGGCCGAACTCTTTTGTTTTGTTCTCATTAATCTTTAACAAAATTATACGTTGCTGCCTGCTGAGTAAACTTACACTTTGCATCACATCTTCGTAAAATTCTTCCTGGGTCGCACTTTGCGACCCTAATATCGTTGGCCTGGACTCTACGTCCAGGCTTCCTAAATCATGACCGAACTCTTTCATTTCGGCCTCATTAATCTTTGATATAATTCATAAAATTATGCCTGGGTCACTCTTTCCAACAATCTTATCGTTGGCCTGAGCTATACGTCCAGTCCATTTAAGGTTGAGCTTCCTTTGCCTGCGTCAACCTATCAACCGCGTTGTGATGCATCCATTTACACGGAAAAAGCATTCGAATATAATTTGATATTTTCATGAATTCTTCTTTTGGGCGACCATAGGTAATGCCTTTATTTTTTATTTTTTTATTTTCATGATGATAGTTTGCACATGTATTATGTAAGTGAACACTTATTTTTTTTATGACCTTGGTGGATGTTAATACAGCCTACTCTACCCGTATACTTAAGCAGCATCATCGGGATTCAGATTGCAGCCTGCTGGCTATCGTAAGCTAGGGCCACTTATTTTGGTCTGACGATCTGGTCTGCAGCCGCCTAGCTTTCGTAAGCCAAGGCTGTTTATTTTGGTCGCACAATGTGGCCTACAGCCTGCTATTGTCATAAGCTATGGTTGCTTATTTTGGATTGACAATCTTGCCAGCAGCCTGCTGGTTGTCGTAAGCCAGGGCTACTCATTCTGACTTAGCGATCCAGCCTGCAGCCTGTTCATCGTCGTAAGCCAGAGCTGCTTATTTTGGCCTGAAAATCCGGCCTACAATTCTCTGGCTGACTTAAGTCGGGGTTTACAACTTTTTCCCTATTCGTTTACTTGATGGCTATGGTTGCGGCCAAATATTTGTACTTTGCATGTTGGGGGCACGATCAGTAATTATTCTGGCTGTTGGGGCCAGCATTGCAACTTTAGCCTAGGTCAGGCTCTTCTTTCCTTAGCCCCTCTGAGATCTGGCCTGCACTTTGCGCTGGTTGTTTGCACCAGCGCGGAAACTTTAGCCTGGATCGGTTCCGGCGTTAGTTACGACTAGAGATCCATTTAGCCCTGTTGGAGATCCAGCATGCAATTTGCGCTGGCTTTTTAGGCTAGCACGACAACTTTAGCCTGGATCGGGCTTTTCTTCGTCGATGGTCTGTGGCCGCAGATTCATTTTACTTTGCCATATTGGAAATCTGGATGCACATTGCGCTTGCTCTTCGGTCTATCATAACAACTTTAGCCCGGATCGGGCTTTTCTCCAGCGCTGGTCTGAGGCCGAAGATTCATTTTCCTTAGGCTTGTTGGAGATTCGGCCTGCACTTTGCACTGTCTCTTTGGGACAGCGCTGCAAATTTAGCTTGGATCGGGCTTTTCTCTGGCGCTGGTCTATGGCTGGAGATTCATTTTCCTTAGCCCCGTTCGAGATCCGGCAAGCGCGAACACTTTAGCTTGGATTGGGCTTTTATCCAGCGCTTGTCTATGGCCGAAGATTTATTTTCCTTAGCCCTGTTGGAGATATGGCCAACACTTTGCTCTGGCTCTTTGGGACGGCGCAATAACTTTAGCCTGGATCAGGCTTTTCTCCGGCTTTGGTCTGTGGCTGGAGATTCATTTTCCTTAGCCTTATTGGAGATCCGGCCTGCACTTTACGTTGGCACTTTGGGCCAATGCAGCAACTTTAGCCTGGATCGAGCCCTTCTTCGACGTTGGTCTGTGGCCGAAGGTTTATTTCTTTAGCCCCTTTGAGATTCGGCTTGCACTTTGCGCTGGCTCTTTGGGCCAGCACGGTAACTTTAGCCTGAATCGGGCCCTTCTCCGGCGCTGGGTGCGGCCGAAGGTTCATTTCTTTTTCCTGTTGTCCTGTAAGACTAAATATTTCATACTTACGTGAATAACGTCAACATGTGTTGGTTTAGAAGACAACATAATAGATCAACTCTTTTCCACAATGCTAGAATGCATTGAATAAATGACAAAGGTATGTAAATATACAATAACTCTCGTATATATATATCTTGGGGGAAGATAAGAAATATTTAAAGCGATACCGTTCCCTCAATTTCACAATTTCCATTTAAAGCAATTATGTTCCTTCAATGGCATGGCCCTGCCTGAGCGGGGTGAGAGGTGGTTGTTACTTTCTCTAAAAAACACTTCAGGTTGACCATTCCACCTGTTAAAGCAGGCCGAGGGGTGATCCTTGCCCTTCCTGGGCAAGCTGAGATATGATCAACGTCCTGTCTTACAGGTTGGTAGACTGGATGATGGCTAAGCTTTCTTTTGTCCTGGCATGTCAAGTTTTGTACCTGCCTTTAATGCAGCTAAGAGTATTTTTCTTTTACAAAATGCCATGTACAACTAAGCACTTCATGGTAACGTGTCCCAAATTAAAAAGATCACGCTAGCATGTATCAGTCCAAAAGATGGCATAATTTATCAACTCTTTGTTTTCAGTCTTTTCTTTTACCAACCACTATAAGAGTCGACTTTATTAACCATGCTATCATGTATAAATTTAAATGACAAATGCATGTAAAATATAACTGGCATTTACATGAATCCTTTTTTGTTTTAAGTACTCATGCATAGTGTCTTTAGTTTTGGATTTCAACATAACGATCACATATGCAACTTCGTGAAATATTTTCTAGCTGACATACACTAATAACATATAGTAGTATTAGGAGAATAATTATTTTCATGGAGCTATGTGATTATGTTCGAAACCCACTTATGTATGCTTCTACAGAGAGACATGCTGATGTTATCATTTAAGTGAACCGGTACTTCTAACCTTGCTGGCTGATGATGCAGCCAGCCTTGCCTTGTGAATATTCAATCGTAGTTTGCGACGCTCCCCCCTGCGGGCTGCTAGCATGCCTTACTTTGGCTGTGCTCTGCACTCTGGCTTTGGGCTATGCTGAATCTTGCTGCTGCACCAATCATTGATACAATCTCTACACTTGCTCTGAATTGTACTTGCCCTAGGCTCTATCGATTCATAATAGTGCACCAGATATTAGCTCTTAGTGCCTTATCTGAAATAAGGAGAATAAATTAAGGCCGAGTAATAATATTATTACTCCCTCTCCTCCCCTTTTTTTAATGAAAACATTGTCCCTCCATTCCTTCTCTTTCTTTTTTCTTCTCCTTTCTCCTCTTTTTCTTTTCTTCCCTGCTTTGTTTTTTCTCCTCCTGGCATTTTCGCCTTTGCTTTTTACTTTTCTCTTCCTGAAATTTTTGCATTTGCTTTTTATCTTCCTGAAATGTTTGCCCACCTCTTTTTTTTGTTTTTCTTTTTTCAACTTCCTTCCTTTTTCTTTTTTCTTCATCTGCTCTATTTTTTTCTCTCCTTTTGATTTGCTTCTTGCTCCTCTCTTATTTTTTTTCCTTTTTCATTTTTTTCTTTCCAACAATGCTTTTTCTTCCTTTTCTTTTTCCTTCTCATTTTTTTTTCTTCCCCAGCTTTCTTCCTCTCAATTTTTCACCGACAATGTCTCACGATATCGGGCTCACAGGGAAACAGTGTCTTCGCCTGAGAAAGGCCCCCGTCAGAGTGAGATTTTTGCATCGTGACCCCTTCTAAACGCTCCAACTCGCCACACCAATGGATAGCTTCTTCGTTGACTCGTACGCCATGTCTGCTGGCAATGCCATCTCTTGTCCTCGACGCTCTCCCTTAACATGGTGTGCGTTCTTCGATGGACACCGAGTGTAGCTAGGATTTCCATCGGGTATGGCTTGAGTTTCTATTGGCTCACCGGTAACAATGGTAAACACAGAGGTTGGGTCACTTCTATCTCTTGTTCGGTGAGGTTGCTGGGCTGACTCGATGGGTTGACTGGGCCAGCTCGTTTGAACCTATTGCCGAGTTGACTCAATGAGTTAGGTCGAGTTGGCTCTGTGAGTTAGGCCGAGTCAGCTCTTCTTCCTCAAGTACTGAGTTCACTCTCCATTCTAGCTCAGACATCATCTCCCGGACTCCTTTTTTCCTTTTCAAGAAATATAAACACTTAGGTATGAGGAATGGGCAAGATCTTTCTTTCTAAACCCTTTAAAAGTGAAAAATATATATTGTACGAATGATAAATTTGCTTAGCTTTGTAGATGGGTTTGACCTGGTTGTTGTGCAGGTTGGTTTGTAGATGCAAGAGCTGCGTGAGGTCTTGTTGTTATTCCCCACATACGGCGCCAATATTAATGCCAAAATTTGTAATGGGCTTGACGTGGAGCTAGTTGTTCTTAGACTAGAGCTAGCTGTTCTTGGACTGTTGAGGTTGTTAAAGAAGCCCCGTAAGGACCTCTGTGCGGATCTCATTCTGACATGATTCCATATTAAAATGGGTACCTGTAAAAGAACATGGGACACTTAGGGCAGGGCGGTGTGTGATCGCACCCACTCCGATGCCAAGTCCGGTCAAAGAAGTGGGTGTAGAGAAGATGGTGCTACAGTATCGTGGAGGTTGTAGTAGAACAAACCTTTTCTGATGGTTTTTCTTCTCCTTTTATAGTTGTGGGGTTATGCCCTTATTAGGAGTTAGATATTGGGCATTTGGGCCTGATTGAATAGAGACATGGGTCTTCCAGCCCATACTTTATCAAACTACATGGCATGTATAATTCCTTGCGGGCCATCGGCTAATTACTTGATTTCACCTTCTGAGAGGCGTGGCATGTGCAATACCTTGTGGGCCGCCAGTTGGGAATCAATTTCCTTGCAATTGATGGAGTGGTAATGCAAATCTTCATGGGATGTGGGCGGGTCTTAGGATCTTTAACTTCAAGGGGCACGAGTTGTGCAATATGGCACGGTCGGTGCTTCATACTTAGCTGCACGACACCTTTAAACGATACCGGTCGTGCAGTTCCCTGCAGCCCATGCCATGACCCTTTGGAACCATCTAGTTTGGTTGGCATGAGTTGTGCACTACAACACGGTCGTGCCAGTTCTTCACTTTTTCAAGTTTCGACTCCTTTTCTCCTCTTGGCGCGATTCCATCTACTACCATGATTTGACTCGTGAGCTTATGTCTACTACCATCCTTGCAAATGGCCTTATACTATCTACCACCATCCTTGTGAATGGCCTTCTACAATCTAAACCAAAGTGCTTATGAGTAATCTAACAAATAAACTAACAAAACAAGATCTAGATGATCGTAAGGATATAGTGTCCATTAGGTCTAATAAGTATACAAAACTAAGGATTCGGACAAGAAAACCCACAATGGCTATCTAAATTCCATGTAATGTAAACCCGACTAAACCTAGTAATCAACCAACCAAAACATACTAACAATGTGCTAAATGTATTGGTTAACACATGCTTTTAGGTGTAGATCAATCCCCCCATAGTTAAACATTTACTCATTCTCGAGTAAACAAAAACGAGCAAAGATCTAAGCGGAAACTAGCATGCAAAGAGTTCCCCTGCACATTCAACATTTATTCCTCCAAAAAATTTATTGAATACATTTACCATAGTAAAATAAAAGGTAGAATACATATACAAAATCCTTTAATTTAAAATTGCAACAATTAATTCTCCGATCCTTAGAAATTTACGTAACAATGACATAAGCAATCACATAAGATGCAATAGTACTACTAATAAACCAATGATTCCCATTAAAAATTCAAAAATTAATCCTCCACTCATTTGATTACCTAACCCTAACTTAAACAAAAAAAAACCTCAACGAATGCAACACGCAATCTTAGGATACCATTTCCCAACCAAAACCCTAAACCCTACACAGGTGACCATGAATAACATACCCACACAACATAGAAATCTTAAATATGACTAACCCTTGTAGAAAAACTAAATTAAATCCATGGCAACCCTAGGGATTTTGGTCATGCAATGTAAACAATATGTTTCACATTAAAAAAATACTAACCTTCTCCTCAAATAAAGGTTGGCATTCATTCACCCTCATAGCCTCATCTTCAAAAGGAAAAACACCCTATAACCTAGTAAAATCAAAAGATTGGGTGGAAAATTTTCAATAGAAGATACTATTTATGAAAATCGTGATTGAAACATACCTTAAGTGATGTGAAGATGAAATCTTGGAGTGGACATGAGGAAGAATTGAGTAAGGGTTAGGAAGGTTCTTGGAAGAAAAATGGGTGGGAAATTCATGGGGGGTTTCAAATGGGCAATAAATGTCCTTTTAAAAACCCTTTGACGCAATTATTTTTCACGACTAAATGTTTTCCAAACTCGGAAACCTTGCTTGGATTCTTTCCAAACTCGTAAATCCGTCGTCGCTTCCCTAAAGTATTATAAAAGAAATGTGGAGAAATAGAAAATCCCCAATTGCACCAAATGAAATTTCACCGTCTCCCAAACTCTCGATTCTCTCAATTCCTCCATACACACACCAAAAATCAATAAAAAATTATTCGTTGGAGTATGGGCGCTAAGTTAAAGGTGAGCCATAGGAGCCACCGCCCATTCACGGAGATCAGGCAATCCAAAAATTATTCAATTACCAAGCCAATGAAAGGTATGTGGCTTTCTCGAAGAGAAAAACTATTAATTTGAAGGGTATATTAGAGTAATAAATTAGTGAGCTAGGGGTTGATTGTTTGCTCACCCGTTTCAAAATACAACATCTTGAGAAATTGCTTTCCATTGGGGAACCTTTTCATGTTGATAGTGATCCAATTTTACTCTAATTTGGGTCAAAGTAGCAATAATTGTGACTTATCTAAGGGGATTGGAAAAGTAGTTAATGTGACTAAGTATACGATAAATGAAGCCCTAGGATGCCCCTAAACAACCCACTAAAAATTGAGACCCAATGATCTCCACGGTTCCCTGGAAATTTACCACACTCATTGTTGGCCGGGCATGAGCGAGGGAACTCCACTATGTCTTATCGCTATAGCTAAGAAATATTTTAAGAGAGTAGGAAGTGATGCGGGGAAAGCCGAATCATATGACTTGAGAAATTGGGGGCTCGTTTCAAAATACAACATCTTGAGAAATTGCTTTGCATTGGGGAAAGTTTTCATGTTAATGAGTGATCCAATTTTACTCTAATTTGGGTCAAAGTAGCAATAATCATGACTTATCTAAAGGGATTGGAAAAGTAGTTAATGTGACTAAGTATACGGTAAATGAAGCCCTAGGATGACCCTACATAACCCCCTAAAAATTGAGACCCAATGATCCCCACGGTCCCCTAGAAATTTACCACACTCGGTGTTGGTCGGGCGTGAGCGAGGAAATCCCACTATGTCTTATTGCTATAGCTAAGAAATATTTTAAGAGAGTAGAAAGTGATAAGGGGAAAGCCGAATCGTATGACATTAGTGATTTGACCGTCGAGCAACGACTCATCTATGAGTAGATTTACCTCAACGTCTTGCCAACTGGTGGCCACACTTGCAAATTGACGATTGGTAATTTGATGCTATTTTACTATGTCATGTAGGGGGGTAAAAATTAACCACGGCTTCATTATCATCTCTTTCATGCGTAAGATTACGAACACAAAAAAAAAGAAGGACCTTCCCTACGATTGTTTGATCACTGCCATGCTGAAAAAGACAGGAGTGCAAGTGGTGGATAGGTCCCTCCACATGGAATATTACAATAAATCTTGGTTCCAACACAAATAGCTTCAACTTGATTTTGATGGGAAATGGGAGCATAGGGTAATTCTCGATCAGCAGGCCAAGAGTGCGAAGAGGGCTCGCGAGGCAGACCTAGATAGAGCCGAGGCATTGAGCTCTAGTGAGTAATCCATCAAAATTTAAATTACATGATTTATATGATGTGTTGAATTAGTGTAATAAGTTCTTGTATTATAATTGATTTATATTGAGTGGTTCACATACCGGTTGGAAGGCTATGCATAGCAAGTATTTCGATTGCTTATGTGCGGATGTGACCGAGACGCACGAGATGTTGGCTCGGGCCCTCTCACAGCATGTGGCTTTCATGGAATCCCAAGGACTTCACCTTGAATAGAGCAAAGATGAAGAGCAAGAAAACTTTGAACCGGTCTTCTCAGAGAGTGATGAGGTTGGTGATGACGATAGTGGTGATGGTTATGAGGGCAGGGATTGCGGGGAGATAGTTCAAGGTAGAGAAGAAACTGGAGGTGGCCAAAATAATGAGACAGACCCCAATTAGAAAGCATGTTTGAAGAGGTATAATCGGTAGTCATATTTTTAGCAATTTGGATTTTAGACAATATTTTTCTATCAGGACTAAAAATTTAGTAACTTCATTTTAAAGTAATTTTTGGTGAAATACTTGAATCATATGTTTGAATCTTTCTGCATTCTCAATGTTTTAGAAATTAATGTTTGAATGCAACATTTATTTGGTACAAATCATATGTTTTTCCATCAACCATCGCTTTATATTGAAAGTGATACGAGTTAGTATTATGTTGATGTGTTTAATTTCTGAGGAAAGAAGATATGAAATCTTGGATATTATGAAGTTGACCAATTGAACAGATGTAATTCCGAGTTTGGAAAAGGCTCTTGCCTTCAGCTTGGCATGATAGAAGGTATTACGAACTCGGAAAGCCTGAGGATAAATTTTACCATAAGTGAAGAAAGACCTTCTGAACTCGGAAACTGTATTTCCACGATCGTACCTCCTTTCCAGACCTTCTTTAGAATTGACAAAAGAAAACAAATCCCACCGATGGGCAGGAGTTAAATCTTCAGCACTAAGACTGAACAGTTTCCCTCATTTCACCCCTACACCTCCCGACCTCCCATTATGTCTACCAATTGGAACACCAACAGATTCAACTTCCTTCATATGCTCAGGGAAAAACTCGATGGCCTCTTCTGTCACGTACCACTTCACAATACTAGCATATGACATGTACCAATTTTTCACAAAATGCTTGAATATTTTCATATATCTCTCTCAAAGAGGTACATACATCTTGAAAATATGGACCAAATTTCTTTATCTCGTGAACTAAATTAACACAAAAGTGGACCATAATGTCAAAGAATGAGGGTGGGAAATACATTTTCAACCGACATAAAACTTCAACAATAATTACTTGCAACCTATCCAACTTTGAAAAATTATAATCTTGAACCAAATTGACTTGAAAAAAATATAGCTTTGTAATGCACAGTCTTACATGGGATGGTAATGAAGCTCGAATTTCAATGGCATTCAATTTCTGCATTAGATTATGATAATCATGTGACTTCAACCCAACCAACTTCAACTCTTCCACTAACACACAAGGGCTAATGTTTGACGAGTATGCACCTGGAATCTTCACGCTACTCAATGTATCATAAAAATATATTTTTTCTCCGACGGTGACATAGAATAGCATTCAGGGGGGAAATAACAATCTTCCCCAGAAGTGACTGGCCCCAGATTTTTTCGAATTCCCATCTCAACCAAATCAAGCCTAGCTTTCAACCCATCTTTTATTTTCCCATGGGTATTTTACAATGTCCCAATCAAGGAATCATGGATATTTTTCTCAATGTGCATGACATCTAAACAATGTCTAACATCCAAATCCTTCCAATAAGGGAGATTGAAAAAAATTGAGCATTTCTTCGAACTACCATCAACAACTACTTTTATTTTCTTCTTCTTGAAGCCATTGGGCAAGTTCTTCACATTATCCAAAGTTTATGTACCATTTAGTGGCATGGGTGGTCCTCTAACCTTCACTTTCCCATTAAACCATTTCTTCGCCGAACGCTATGAGTGCCTCCCCAGAAGAAACCTCTTGTGTCCCTGATAAACTATTTTACAATCGTGTTTCAGTTGACAAAAATTAGTATCCTTATCACACACGGGACAAGCTAGGTGGCCTTTCTCAAAATACCCTGACAAATTTCCACATGCGGGGAAGTCATTGATGGTCCAAAATAACATAGCTTTCAAAGTGAAGAAATATTCAACCAAACCACATACGTTTGAACACAATCTTTGAACTAAGATAACTAATACTCTATGAGAGGACCAAGATACACATTAATATCATTACCCGGATACTTTGGGCCTGATGTCATCAACGACAACAAACATACTTGCGCTTTGTGGTCAACCAAGACGGGAGGTTTAACAGGCCAACTACTATCAGCACTACTCGGATTACTAAATGAATTCATACCGCCCGTACACAGCCCTAAATTCAAATATCGGGATTCATTGCCAAACTTGGGGTATATAGCATCAAATTTCATTCATTACTCACCATTTGAAGTATGTCTTATCACATCATCCGCTCGCCAAACAATAACTTTGCAACTTTCCTACACGCATACAGCTTTTTCAAATGGGGAATGATAGGGAGAAACCATAACACTTTTACCGGTATCTTTTTCTTTGATTTGGATACAACTTTCGCATCCACAGCAATTCCACAGCTCTTCAACCTGGACTGAAACTTACCGCAAACTCGAAAAGTTTCTCGATCTTTGTCTACTTCCCCTGTACAACATACAATCGTTTGTGTATAAATGAATTTTTTGCAGTTCCAATCTCATAGGGCATAGAATTGTTTTTGTGGCATATAAGCTATTGGGCAATATATTACCTTCAGGAAGCAAATCCCTAAAAAACTCGAGAGCCTCGATCGATAATCAACTTATCAATCCATTCAAATTTAGCCTTCATATTCATTATCTGCAAGGTCACACTCAAAACTTATTGTTTGGAACTGTTGTACACAGGCGTCCCTTTGTCTTTAATCAATGCTCGTAACGACTTAGGTATACCTTTAAACTCCTTGCAGTATCTTCCACAATTTCATCAAACTCCAAATTTCCATCTAATTCATCTCGCACCTTCTTCTATCCTAATTCAATCATTTTGGAGGGATCCTCAATTAGTTCCCCATGTCATACCCAGCAAGTGTAGGTAGTTTGAAACCTCCTCCATACGAGATGTTCCCGCATCTTCTTTCTCCCTAGATAGGCATAATTTCTACAATCCTTACACCACTATGGGAAACATGTACTTAGGTACCGGTTCTTTCCTTGGAGGGCAAAGAAACCGGTGCTAAGTATATGTAAGGCACCAGTTTTATGACAAAATTATAGTAAATCGCCGTTGTCGAAGAATGTCAGCACCAGAATATAGTAATCAGTGCTAAAACAGGTGACATACATATGAAATAGCACAGGAGGTAAGGAATAGGGTGCATGAGACCGGTAGTGGAACGGGGTTATGTCTGCCCAATGGTGTGTTTGGGGCCATAAAAATTAAGGGAAAATTATAGCGCATGTACGATGCATGTTTTTGGTACCTATGTAAAACTATAGCACCAGTATGCATAAAACCATTTCCTAGAAAATGAGACCCGGATGAGAGGAGGATATTTATTTTGGTGGGAAATATTCTGGGCAGCCGTAAGCGGTTGTTTTCCTTTTTCAGGCATCGGTAGTATAGATTTCAACATAGGTTTTTGTACCGGTGCTACGTACTTAGAATAAATATTTTCACTTTGCTCTCAGGTTGTGAAACAGCTCCAGAAAAATAACTCAAGGTAACCATGGGCAGCTGCTTTGTTGCATCCTTTGCTCCGGTAGTTATATTTTCAGCACATATCTTTATACCGGTGCTGAGTACTTAGAATATATTTCGTAATTAGTTCTTCGATTTGAAATGAATAAACTATCGAGATTAAGCAACCTGAAGCAGCTGCTTTGGGTTTTTAATAGCACCTGTTTGTTCATCTCGAGCACCGGTTCTAACTACTTAGAATTTATTTTTCAAGGTTGCTCTCGGGTTGGGAGGAATGGCGAAAAGTTAATTCAAAGTAGCCTCAGGCAGCAACTTATTCAATTTATGGCACCGGTTTATGAACTTCATACCAGTGCTAATGATTTTAAGTTGCAAATACATACATATCGATAGTTTCCACTGCACTTTCTTGGTCTTTCATTTCTAATTCTTGGAGAGGAAATCTAACCTATCTTCCCCATCGGTTCATACTCCTTAGCTCTGCAAAGGAATAAGGTGAGGTCTCTTTCAAACATTTCTCATCATTCTACAAGATTATTTATCATGAACCCAATGGTTTTGGAATGTTGGTTCACTTTGCTCTCCAATAACAACTTTGTTCGATGTTGAAATCATGTACACACTAGTGGAGGATGGCCCATTAAAGACACCACTTAGAAGGTGGTTCCATTTGATTTAGTGGGAACTGTCTTTGATTGGGATCTAAAAGAGGTTCCGAACTCAGAACTCTCTCTTAAGTCCAGTCGGAATTTTTTAAAGACACTTTTAGATCGATTAAAGGCGGTTCTTCAAGAACCTCCTTTAATGGGAAAAATTAAAGGTTGTTGTATTTAAGAATCGCCTTTAATGAGCTAAATTTGATTTATTTATGGGCCTAAGTATAAATAGCCTTTCTCTCTTCATTTCTTTTGTAAATTTTCCTAAAATTTTCTAACACTCCAAAGCTACCACCACGAATATTTAACTAAACCCTACATAGATCTCACCCTACAAATTCCTTTCGCTGCCCAGTACCCTCTCTCACCCTCCTCTCCCACCGCCCCACTACCATCCCACTGTCAACCATGCTCTCTCGCCGTCGAAATAATTGCTCCCCCAACCACATTCCCCCTACTTTTACACCATCTCCCTTGCCATCCCATCGTTGTTGCTCCTTTGTTTCACCGGTGAAGGCTCTTCCACAGTCACCTCAGTCGCCAATGTCACTGCTCACCTCCATCGACTTTGTCGCTGCCACCGATTGTTGTTGTTGTATATCTTTTCCCTTCAATGTATTTGTTACTGTATTTGTGTATTATGGTAGCTCTTTTGTTCATATTGATGTGTGTTGGTGCTGTATTTTTGTTTCCCAGATCTGGGTTTGTTTCACGGTGTCAAAATTCTAAGGTTTTAGGCAGCTTTTTTTTGGGACATCGGAAACAAGTTCCGAATTTGGAACATGTTCGGACCATAATTAAAGGCGGTTCTCGGAACCGCCTTTGATCGTTTGTGATCAAAGTCACTACCACAAAAGTCACCTTCAAAGTAACTTCTAATATCCGATATAACTGCCTTTAATAGGCCATCCTCCAGTAGTGATAGTGTTAATGTGTAATAACTACATATATCTATATCTTTTATTTTTATTGGCTCTCATTGAGCGGTTGTTGATGTTCATCAAGACTAGTATTCTATAGATTTTTTTTCATGCATGAAAGATGTTTCTTGAAATGCCTGAGTGGACATTGTAGGATATGGCACCAAAAACACCACTAAAAAGGTCACACGAGGCATCCTCTTCCTCTCCGAAGATGCAATCCAACATTCAACAACAAGATAAGAGGTCCATCTCAGAGTAGGAAAATTTAATTGAACAAACGTACAGAACAAGGCGACAACATTTTTTTGAGAGAGAAATCGAAGCAGTTCCCCTCTTTGAAGAATCTATCCGGGAATTTGGGTGGGAAAATTGTGTGAAACGCCTCCAATATTCAACCTCGCTATAGTGAGTGAGTTCTGTGCTAATTTGCGGTGTGTTTCGAGGTGAGATGAGGCACTCTGTAGTGGGAAAATGGTAAAATTGACTGATGAATCCATAAACGATTTGTACGGGTTGTTCCCTCCAAGGAGGATGAATTTCTTGCATTCCACTTCAAGACCGAGGTGGGTTGGGATTTTGACGATCCCACAAAATGGGAGACCGTGAGGATGGTAACTAGGGCGGGAACCGATATTGATTCTCTTATGAAATCAGGTTAGACAAAGATTCCAAAGAAGCACCTCATGCCCGAGATGAATGAATAGTACCACTTTGTAGCATCCAGACTTGACCTCGTCACAGTGAACAGTGAGGTTCACTGTATGAGGCTGACACATCTATACACCATTAAAAAGAAACTGCGCTAGAATTTAGGTAGGAAAATGGAAAATGCTTTAAGAGATGGTGCTAGTAAATTAGGTTGTTACGGTTTTTGCAGCCTTATCTCCGAACTGTGCACAAAAGCCGGTGTGCCCCACTATCCGCATTGCATATACGAGCAACCAATTGATAAGATTAAAGCATACTCTTTCAACAAAATTCCTCAGAAAAATGTGGGTCCTTCGTTGGAATCTAGAGTTTCGCCGTTGGAGGTGGGTGTACAAAGTCTGCTGACGGAATCACATTATCACAGGTCCTGGTACGATCACATGCGTAAGGTTTTTGAATACCAGTTCCCAGACGCCATGAAAGCAGATAGACCTTTCCCTACATAACAAGTCCTGAGCATTGGGCAGAGCGACGTTGAGACCAGCTCAGAAGATGTACAGATGTTGGATAAAGAGCCGTTTGCTAGATATTATTCATGAATTTCAATCGTCATCGTCCAAAATAATATTATAGTTTTTTCACAAATTATTTTGTTTTTAGTGGTTTGGAACAATCATATGTTATTTATTAGACAAAATATAATTATTATCCACTATTTCGAGGATTATAATGTTTTTTAATTAAATTTATGGTGGTAAAGAAATATGATTTTCCATTCATATTTCCAAACCTTTTTTCACAATTTAGTCCAGGACATGTACTACTTCTTTGAAATTTATACAATCAAAAATTACATTATTTAGAATTCATTAATTTAGGACATAAAAACAAGAATCAAGTGTTTCAAATCAATGGTTAAAATGAAACTTAGTTTCGGGTAACACTGTAATTTCTGAAAATATTGCATTTATTTTCTATGATCAGTTTTGAGGATGTTCCATTTACCCAATCAAATCATAATTGCGTAGTTATGATCATACAATACTCAATTGCACTATTGAATCTCTAATTTTGAGTTTTGCCATTTCCAATATTTTTTAGAGACCTTAGTGCAAAAGGCAAAAACTTCACTCAAAGGTCCAAATTAAATTCCTCTCAAATGCAATCCTACATTATGGGACCCTAATGTCAATTCCTAGAACGAATCGAAAAAATGTTGCATATTTGGTGGAAATAATTCACAAAGAAAACTTCCTGTTTGGACTAGCTCTTTACCAAATTCTATTAAAACATGACATTTTATTTTAAAACATATATTAACTCAAGAATACACAATATGGGGTTATTTGACTAAAAAAATGGTGTAATCTAGTTTTGGGCATCGGTGCCATTTTAACAAAGTTCTTATCAGAGGGTTTTCGGGTATCCGTAGGACACAATTTCAAAACACGAGCTCTATTAAATTTTGAATTGAATATTTTTTAGTCCAATTTCATATAAAAAATGGATAAAACTTTTCCCCTGCAGAGGGACTTAAATAAAATATGGAAAAATAGTATAATAAAAATCAGCACCGGTTTGGTGTGTTGAAGTACTGGTGCTAAGGGTTTTTGTGTTGGAAAATCCAAAAATTTTGGTCAACACCTAAGCGGGAAATTTAAATTTTCATCTAATCCATTTTGGCACTGGTTTCCACACCGGTGTCGATACGAAATTTTATTTCCCGCCCAATACTGATTGGGCTAAAAAAGTTTTCAACCCAACTGTAATTGTTTAAGCACCGATTTTCAACCGTAGGCACCGGCATTATACCAATGTTGGGATTATAATCCCTGTCGGGATTAAGCAGCTCCACACAGCTGATTTATTATTTTCTTGGCACCGGTTTTTCTAAACCAGCGCCGATTTTTGTACCTGTGCTCCGGACATAGGAAAATTTTCCTTAGTTTGCTCTCGGGTTGCAAAAAAATAAAATAAAGCAGCCTCAAGAAGCTGATTTATATTTAGCACCGGGTTTTCAAGTGAAACAGCATCGGGGTTTTTTTTTTAAAAAAAAAGCCTAACTTGGTTTCATATGCACCATTATTTCTTTTGTTGATTGAATCTCAATCATTAAAACTTTGTCTATATAAAATATATATTAAACCCTAAATCTAACCCACCATCACTTCACTCCCATTTTCCTCCCCCTACCTTGTGAAGGTTTCGACATCGATGAGCACCATCCTCCCCGCGGCACACCTTCCTGGCCCGACGCGTGGGTGTTTCAGTGAGATTTTGTTCATTTTGTGATTTTTTGATTTTTTGATTTGTGTGATGTTGATGTGTTTGTCCCAAAATGTTTGACATATAGTGGATTATGGTTTGATGTTTAGGTGTTTGTCCTGAAATGTGTGAGATATTGTATAGTGGAGTATGGTTTCATGTTTAGGTGTTTAGGTGTTTATCCTAAAATGTGTGAGATATTGTACAGTGGAGTATGGTTTCATGTTTAGCTATTTATCCCGAGATGTGTGAGATATTGTAGATTGTGTTATGTTTAAGTGTGATATAGATGATTGTGTGATATTTAGGTGTTTGTCATAAAAATGTGTATCATATTATAAAATGTGTGACATTATGTTGATTGTGTTATGTTGAAGTGTGATATAGTTGATTGCGTGATGTTGTAGTGTTTGTCATAGAACGTGTTAGATATAATGGAGCATGTACGATGGTGAAGTTTTTTTTCTTTCTAAAATGAATTTGATATAGTTGATTGTGTGATGTTGAAGTGTTTATGTTATAGTTTGAACTGCCTCAAACAACTAAAATGGCATTGTTGTTGATAGTGTATGTGTTTCGTGGTAATGGGTTCTATCATATTGTATATATATATTGAGTATACAATTTTTTGGGGGGAAATGGTTTATTATTAAAGTGTATTGTTGTGGATTGATGGATCTTTGGAGCGTTGATTCTAGAATGAACTAGACTAAGGTTTACAGTTCTCTTTTGCTTGTTTTGATGATTTCAAATTGATGTTTATGCCTAGTTTGGAATGAATTTAGATTTTTCCCTGGTGTATTGGTTTCTCTATATTCATGCGGTGCGCTCTGTCACTAATTAATGCTTCTTCCATTATGGAAAGTGTCATACGATTTGTGGAACTCCACAAGTTAAAATATGGAAATTTTATGTTTTATAAGCACCAAGTAAACATGGTGTGTTTAACATTGAGTGTTTAACATGGTGTGTTAAACATTGAAACATAGTTTTCGTTAAATACATAGTTAAAACATAGTTATACACACCATGTTTCCTTGGTAATTAAACACTAAATAATTTTGGTATTTTAAATCATTTTCTTCGACAAATCGTACATGTGCACAAACTTAATGGAAGAAGCATTAGTTAGAGGGAACTGCATGCCAACTCATTACCACTATTTTAAATTTGAAGGTGTCTCCTTCTTTAATTTTGAACTTGAGGGTGCCTCATTTTCCACTATTTCAAACTTCACTTGAAGGTGTCTCCTTCCAATCGAATTAGTGCTGAAACTTCACTTGAGA
>JAULKM010084130.1:0-11485 GCA_032355605.1 Rubia tinctorum
AACAACCATCTAGGCATCTACAGATGAGATAGTCATAAAATGCATGAAATAAAAGAATGTGAAGCATGTTGAAAAAGAAAAAAAAAGGACAAATTTACAATATAAATGGTAAATTAATCTATTAAGTATTATCTCGATGCATCACATTCAACTATCAAGTGCATGTGATAGATTCAAAATTAAACCCAGCCAACGACCTGAACTTACATCTGGAATAACAAATGATGCAAGTTTTGCATATATAAGGTCTATCAAAATTCAATTGAATTTGAACTTCATCACACGTGTATGAGTATCAGGAACGAGATGCAATTCTATTACTTCAGGCATATATGAGAGCAGTTTATGAAGCTCACCAAAGAAGTCTTCCTGCACCAAGTGAAAAAAAATCAAGTGTATTCAAGAAACACAAGCCATATAGATTCATATAGTTGCCAAAGTAGCAAAAAAACATTCCCATCTCTCAAGTGGCATGTCTTGGCCCGGAAGAAAATTACTCAATTTCTTCACAAACGATTCCATTCCAAACCTGAAATCAAAAGGATGAAAACAATCCAGTGACATACCGCATATAGATTGAAAAGGGATATGGAAACAGAACCCAGTTAAATGGATGCTCCATCAGTAACATATTGAGGATCAAGATGTTAATGCACAACTCATTTGAAGATATAGGCATGAAGCAGCTGACAGAAAAAATCAAAATCTTTAACTAATATCAACAGGCATATATTCGTTGTCAATATTCTAAAGATATAATAAAAACTTCTAAAATCATCTTGCACTGTAAATAAAAAAATAACCTGGTGATTAAAAGGTGCAACTGATAGTATTCTCAAGGTCTCTACCAATACTTCTCCTGAGCTCAGTTTGTTTTGAATAACTTACTGAAATCCCTTTCCCTCCTAACACCTGGTCAAGTATAATTCTTGAATTTTCAAGATTTTTGCAAAAGGTTTCCATATCAGTGGTAGAAATATTAGAAGCAGCAATATTGTCATCCATCACAGTGTTCGCATAATAAGCTACTCTGTCCAATATCAATGTCGACTCGATCATCATATTGAGTTAGTCAGGAAAATGATCAAACAACTTATGTTTAGACATTGAAACTTGAAATGAAAAAAAATAAAAGGATGAAATATAGCATGCAGAGATTCGAATTCAACATAAGAAGGGATGAAATCATGAAAGAAAAAATCCAATCTAACATCAAAAGGGCCAAATTGAATTCGAAGAGGATTAACGAAATCACCTTTGCTCAGTTGTTCACATAATCAACAGAAAAGTAGAATATATGTGTGGTAAAATTCTCTATAAAGGAGTGGAAGAAAAAAGAATGAGAAGGAAGGAGAGGAAATGACCTATATCATGCGATCATTGCGTGTTAATTGCCATAGGTATAATTTGTGAATACAGATGCAGATACAGAGAATGTGTATTAATTATCGCCTTTTTAGTTTTCAAGGAGTGCATTGAAAAGCATACATTGTTAAATTAAAAAATATTTTTTTAAGGGCTGAGGTAAAATGTGGGAGTGCCACTTGGCTAAAAACTTGCTGCTTTAGTTATTAGTATTGATTTCTAGAAGACCACACACCTTTGGGGAAAGAGAAATTACGCAGCATTGCTCTTAGTTGGGTTCGTCTTTTCGCGAAAAAAACTTTGCCCCATTGCATGGCTCAAATGCATGTCAGAAAGAGGATTGAATCCATTGTTGGATAGGTTCATCATTACCTATAAACCATCACTAGATATCTCCCTTTATGAAAGGTAAATGTCCCCAACATTTGATAGACATCATCTCCGTGAAACAATATGTCCTCGTAACTTACATAGGCTTACCAACATAATTTAGGCAACCACTGACCACGTTAATGTACTTTATCACCTAGTCAAATTTCAGTTGATCGTATTCAATAGCCTTTAGCTACAACATTGTTCTTTATGTCGGATGAATTGTGAGTGTTAGGAATTTGTGTAGTATAATCGGTTTTCAACATTGGTTACATTGCACTAGAATCTAGGAATTTGTGGAATTGTTTTTCATTGTTGCTAGATATGGCCATAACATCGTTGTTGGACTCTTCTACTGTTTGTAGTGAAGTATTAGTTCCTCTGCACGATGCTTCGATCAGTGCCAAATCCGATTGTTGTGTTTCCCTTGAACTAATAGAGCAGTTGTGGTCAGAGCTCAATTCAAGTTTTATTTTTCCCCAATCGAACTATTAGAGCAGCTGTGCCCAGTAGCGATCAGCGCCCAATTCTATTTTTGTTTCTCTAAAACTGAACTAAAAGAGCAGCTGCGCGCAACTACGGTCAGCGTCCAATCACAATTCTGTCCAAGCCGAATGGAACTAATAGAGCAACTACGATGAAAATTTAATGGAACTAATGCCAATTCCAAATCAAAAACCGATGAAAATTTCATCAACAGTTTATTGAAAACTTGTTAAAACAACTAAAACCGATTTTTTAAACCGGTGCTAAAATATGGAAATCGGTGCAAATTTAGCACTGGTTTTAAAAAATGGTACCACCCAAACGAATCGGTGTTAAATTTAGCACCGGTTTCATAAAATTCATTCTCAATCACATAGTATCTACAACCCCTTTTCGAATCATACTAGGAAACTGATGAGACCATCTCTAAATACTTATTAAATTTAAGAAAAAGATGTGTTCTAAATTAAAGGGACACAGAAAGGGAAAAATTACCATTGGAATTTGTTTAACCAAAAGATGGACTTGTTCTTACCAAATCATATTGGCAGCTTCAACCTCTCACACCAACAACATAGACATACACAAACTGTAAACTGGTTTTCATCGAAGAGATGAAGAAAGAAGGGAGATGCACACTGGTACAGGAGCACAAGCCAAGCATTCCTATATAGAAAATTAATGACATCTCTCTCCTTGAACTGTGCCATATTTAGTGTTTTATGGCCTGCTTTGGTCAGCTATTGACATTGACTCATTCCCCTCCTCCTTGTCGCACTTCCCGCCTCTCTTTGTCTTTCTCTCTACCATTTTTATTTTCATTCTTGTTAGCAAAGAGTCTCGTGTATACCTCCTAAATGTTAGTTCTACCATTTTTTATGTACCTCGTTACACACTAGTGCAAAATCTTTGATTAAAGTCAGCGTTCAAAGTCAGTTCTCGCATAAAAACTTGGAACCACCTTCTCGTGGTGTTCTAAGCTCGGAACACATGCTAATCAGGCACTCCTCCATTTTGAAGGTGGTTTTTTTTGTAATAGAAGGCGGTTTTCGTAAACCATCGTTGATAATCAATTAACAATGGCGGTTATTAATTTATCTGCCTTTAATTTTACCATTTCAAAGTCGGTTCTGTCAAACTGCCTTTATCGTGCCCACGTTCTGAGCTTGGAACACGGTCTGAGGCTAGTTTTATGCTAATAACAGTATGGGTTGTGGCAGGGCATGGAGCCTCTCAAAATTATAAGAGAGGAACACAAAGCAGATTCACGTTCCTCTGTCAAGTTTTCATTTGGATGTAGTTTCTCAATCGGAATATTAATATGTCAGGTTGGGCATTTGCAACTTTGAGTTCATAGTTCAGAACCCAAAAAATGGACAAAAATAAATGTAGCCGCCCAAATGCCCTCATTTGTTAGGTTTGAAATTATGGGAGATTTAGGTTAGAATGAGATGATCAATTGTGCTTCTTGGAGAGATAAGGTGTGGCGTTCTTTATGTTTTTCATCAATAAATGAAAACTTAATTAAATTTGTAATTTGTGGTGTAGGGTTTCTTTCTTGGTAATTGATGAAATTGATTTTCATGATATATTATGTATAGTTTAATGATGTGGTGAGGGTGTTAGTTAATTTGATGAATGATTATTCATTGTAGGTAGTTAATTATGTTTTGAATTGAACTCATTTGTAGAGACCTTAGCAAATCTCCGCAATACCTTCCTTTGATTGAATCTTTTGGTGCACTTGCATTTGAACATGCCACAAAAAATGGCATTGTTAGAGCACGTTGCCCATGTAAGAATTGTAAGAATCACATATATTTTGGTAGGAAGAATATATGTTGGCATCTTATCATGAGAGGTTTTCAAACGAGCTATACTAGTTGGGTATAGAATGGCGAGGTTTGCACGGGTTACTGTGACGGTCATACTAATAAGTAGATAATGTCTGTGATGAGTTACACAAAATGGTTGGTATGTTGCTAGAGAATTCCATGGCAAACCCGAGGTACTATAGGTATTCCACAATGAAAAGAAGACTGCATTATATGAGGGAGCTAAACATTCTTTCTTGAGTGCAACTTTGCAATTAATGAATTTAAAAGAAAAATTTGCTGGACTGACAAAGGCATGATGGAAACTCTTCATTTTTTTAGGGAATTGTTGCACGAAGGTAATTTATTGCTTGATAGATCATTTGCAGCGAAAAAGATTCTTTGTCCAATGGGGTTAGAATTGAAAAGGATGAATGCATGTCTGAATGATTGTATGTTGTATATGGAAGAGTATGACAAAGCCCTGGATAGATTTTGTGTATGTGGTGAGTCGCAGTACAAGATGAAGAGTGGTAACATTGAGGTTGGTGCAGAGGATGTAGCAAATTTTAAAAAAACACCGGCTAAAGTCCTGTGGTATTTCCCCATCATTCCTCGGTTAAAGAAGTTGTTTGCTTCAAAGAAACATATGAAATTATTGCATTGGCATTATAAAAGAGTTTGACCATTGGATAACGTTAATAGATATACGTCTGATGGCAAGCAGTGGAAGAAATTGGATACTATATACCTCAAATTTGGTTCTGAGCCTCGCAATTTAAGATTGGGTCATTCAACGGATGGTATGAATCCTTTTGGTAACATGAATAGTGCACACTATTCGTTGCCTGTTATGCTAGCCATTTAAAATATTCCATTATTGATAACAATGAAACAGAAGTATATGTTGTTATCTGCGATAATTTCAAGGCCGAAGCAGCTAGGCAATGACATAGATGTTTATCTTGAACCTTTGGTTGACGATTTGTTGACCTTGTTGAAAGACGGTGATCGAACCCGATGGTAGCACCGATGAAATTTTCACATTGAAGGTCTTTCTGTTTTGTACCATAAACGATTTCCCCGCATATGAAAATTTTTCTGGGTACTCTGTGAAAGGGAACTTTGTGTGGCCCATTTGTGATAGTGAGACTTCTTTTTCTCAATTGAAACATGGTTGCAAGACAGTTTATCAGGGACGTAGGCAATTTCTTCCGGAGCGGCATCCTTGGTGTTTGGTAAAGAAATGGTTCAACGGAGAAGTTGAGATAAGAGGTCAGCCGTTAACATTATCGGGAGTTGAGGTGTATGAAAAAATTAGGGCATTTCCTAATGATTTCGGAAAGGGAAAGCGAAAAGCTTCATTTGAAGGGAGTTGGAAGAAATGCCCCGTCTTTTTAGGCTTCCTTATTGGAAGCATTTTGACACTAGGCGTTGTCTTGATGTCATGCACATACAGAAGAATGTGTGCGATTATTTGGTAGGGACATTGCTGAATACCCCTAGGAAAACAAAGGATGGGTTGAAGGCTCGTTTTGACCTCATGGAAATAGAGATTAAGATCAATTTGGGATATATTAAAAGTGGTGAGGATTATTACCTCCCTTCTGCATGCTATTTGATGTCTGAGTTAGAGAAGAAATCGTACTATGAGACATTGAGTAGTGTTAAGGTCCCGGGGGCGTATTCGTCCAACACTGCTTCATATGTCTCCCTAACCGAGTTGATGTTGCAAGGATTAAAATCTCCCCGCATACCGAGTTGAAGTTTCATGAATTAAATGCCATTTCCATTAGGTCAACATTGCCATGTCATGTTATATTATGTGTTATAGAGCTTTATTTGTTTTTCAAGCCCATATGTTCGAAGAGCATAGGTGTTGCAAGGTTGGACAGGTTGCAAGCAATGATTTTTGAAGTTTTATGTCTTATGGAGATGTACTTCTCACCCTCATATTTTGACATTATGGTGCATCTGATCGTTCATTTGGTACGCGAGATCAAGTTGTGCAGTCCGGTATTTTTGAGGTGGATGTATCAATTTGAGAGACACATGAAAATCTCTAAATATTTTGTTAAAAACCTATACAGGCCTGATGTCAGTATTGTGCAACGTTATGTGGCTGAGGAGGCAATCGAGTTTTGTACTGATTATTTGAAAGATGTTGATTTATTGGGCTTTCCAAAATCAAGGCACAATGTCCAGTTAGGTGGGCTGGGGGTCAAGCAACTAAACCTTACTACAGAAGATTTATGTGCTGCTCATCTCTATGTACTTCGTCATCACGAGGATGTTGTACCCTATATCGAGATCCACATGGACACGATAAGAATGAATTATTCATTGTGTAATGAAGCATAGGTTCTGTAACAACACACTAGTCATTTTGCTTCATGGTTGAGAAGTCATGTCGAGAATAATAAACATCCCGGTACAGTGAGGTGGTTAGCACGGAGACCCTTGGATACAGTTCTATCGTACGGAGGTTAAAACATTAATGGTTTCACTTTTTCCACAAAAGCCATAGATGACAAGGCTATTACTCAGAATAGTGGTTTGACTCTTGCTTCAAAAGTATTACATGTTGCTAGTGTGAAATACATCAATCAAATGTATGCTCAGAACTCTTAGTTTGGTACTATATATGAGATATGGGAGCTTGATTACGTGACTATGATGGTTACAATTTTTAAATGTCGATAGGTGAATGTGAACGCTAAACAAAAAATTAAGGAGTTAGGATTCACATTGGTGGATCGTAGTCGAGTCAGGTGGAGGGAATATCCTTTTTCTATTGGTCTCACAAGCTCATCAAGTATTCTATGTGAAAGATCCATTAGATCCTCGATGGGAAATTGTTGTAGAGGGTAAGTGATCATTTGTTCAGGAGTTTGAATTGGAAGACATTATTAGATTTGGACAAGAGACTCCAATAGTTAACAACGATGAATGTATTTTGATTTAAGGAGGATGAAACTAGTTTGAGGAAATTTTAAGGTTGTCTCGACCACGATGAAGGAGTGTGGATTGATGAGTGAGGTAAAATTAGCAAGAGAAAAAGGAAGAAGACAAAAGTGAAGAAATAGAAAAAGATGAAATAGGGTCGACATTATGCTTGTAAGGTCGTTTAATTCTCAAAGACATGAAGCTCGGAGAGTGTTCCAAATTCAAACTCCTTCGGCTCTTATGGTAAGGTTATTGATTTTTTGGTATTTTCAATACATACATGTATTAGCTAACATAAAAAAACAAGTATTTGGAACAAACAATCTAATTCATACATTAACTGCTCAAAAACATCAAATCATCCAATAAACCAAAACAAACATAAGTATTCAATGTTCAACACATCCTATAGTGCATACAGTACATAATACTAAATGTCCAAGTACAGTGCATAAAAACAACCCATCCATACAGTCCTAGGTGGATAATAATCTAGTGAAGTGATGTGCCACTTCAAAGGGATGTAGAACGCTTCAGACGAGGTTTCACGGAAGATGCCCTAGCTTTATCCACAACATGCTGATTGCGTTCACGCTTTCAAATTTGCTTACGCAACCAATACATTTCATCAGAGACCAATCTATACCATGCTTTGAATCCTTTAATGAGCGAGGGATTCGATCATCTGTAACTGAAGTTTAAGTTTTATCCGGATTATTATCGTCACTAAAAACAAAATATATTGAAAAAATGACAAACATCTACAAACCATCTCTTGTACCCTGTTCGACTCTTGACCTCTTGTTTGGTACCGCATCATCAATGGGCTTTTGAACCCACTTGTGGTCGACCAATATCCGCTTCTTCTTTTTCAAAGTACTGCCTGTCGAACCACTTGTATTTTTTCTCTTCCCCTTGAAACTCTAACCTATTGATGCCCCTCAAAATCATAATTATGAAATTACCGTGAGGAAGACTCTTCACCACCCTCTTTGATTTCCCAACATATAGCATATGGTTAAAGATTGTAAACCCAAGATTGATATTTCTCCCCTCAATAATGTAGTAAAACATGATGAGTGTGGCATAGTTTGGCTGAGTTATATGCCCGAATATGGGCACGAGACACCTTCTAATCATCTCACAAACTATGCGATGATCGATGGGTAAGGGTTTAGTATCAAAACTCCTCGGACTTCTTAGGTTGGCTGCATTTCGGCCAAAGTCTCTTGTGTAATAATCAATAGGGTCAATGTTGGGGTACTTGTCAACAAGTGGCCATCTACCCATATGATAAACATAGTCTACTGGATACTCAATCACCCGGGGATACACATCTTCCAACCCTTTGTACAGTCACTCTAATAGTTAATTTTTTATCAAAGGACTAATGTCAGTATTATGGCCACAAACCCTAGTTGTATAACCATCCCCTCATTTTAATGTAAATTACAGTAGAACTGACAAAATTCGTCAAAATGTGACGGTTCATTTAAAGTTAACAGTTTTTCAAAATGTTTTCCAACAAATTTCATCACAGGATCAGTCAAACCTATCCCATGGAAAACATTTAAGTCAAGAACATGGAACTCCAACAATTTACCGCTCTCACCTAAAGTATTGTACCTATCTCAAGTTAGAGGAGAAATAAACTTGGGTAATGTGTGAGTCTGTATTGGCTAGCCTCTTAAAGACATCCCAGATTGGCTCTTCCTCTTCTTGCTTGTTGCTCCCGGGTTTGATGAAGACATTGTACAAGTTTTTCAAGTAGTGAGACTGATGGACGATTCGTACTCCTGTGCCAGAAGAAGTTCTCCTATAATCCTAGGGTTTGTAATTTGGGGAAAATGTTCTTAGCCCATTTTTTTTATATTCGTACTTGTTCCAAACTCGGAACTGGACGAGGCCTTCAAAAAAAGAATTTGAATTCGAATCTAAACCATAACATAAGCCCAGGTTCAGTCCGGAAAATAAATTCTAATTCAGAACCTATGTTCTGAGCTTGGAAATTGTTACATATTTGGAAAAAATAGTAACATTAATTGTTAGAAAGAGCACTAGAATACCCTGTTCACTCCAGATTTTTAACCCTTGCTTGAAACTAGTGTTCCAAACTTGGGACTTGAGTCGGATATAAAAAATAGTAACTTTATATTTTAAGAAGAACACAACATTACCCGATTTATACCGGAATTCTAACCCCAACTCGAAACTTAAGTTCCGAGTTTGTAACTTCTATCGACTTTCAAAAATTAAGTAACTTCAAATTTTAAGAAGAGCACAAGATTACCCGGTTGACTCAGAATTTGTAACCCTAGTTTGGAACTTGTGTACCGAGTTCATAAAATCTGCATCACTCCATTAAAATGTTATAAAATTTTCTAAGTACAGTAGGACCTGGATTTGAAATAGAAGCGTCTAAGGATTGTACTTATATGTAGGAGGAAGTTCCTCACCAGAACTGAAGGGGAACTTTAAATTTCAAAGACAGGACGACGTTTCAGATTGGGAACTGCATCCATCAGTATTGAAAAAATATTTTCCTATGCTTGTACATGTATCATGTTCAGAGCAATCAACAACACACTAAACTAAGAAAATAAAAGCAAAGATGAACATCAAAATAAAACCTAAAGCCACCATTGATAATCACAAATGGTTCCACAACAACAAAAAGTCACCCACCGTTGTATTAAAAATGCAATTCAAAATTCTAAGCATTGTTTATCAGAAACATAATCTCAATAATCAAAATATCAAATTCAAAATATCTTAAATCCAAATATCATAAACTCTAATCCCTTCAGCCTACGAAGCACTACCGTTGTCACCGTCCTCTTCTTCTTCTTCCTCATCGGAGCATTGTTGGTCAAAGTTTTTCATATTTTCCCTATCGCTCAGCTCTAATTACAGGCCTGGTGAAGCTATATAGTTGGCCTAGCGTACTCCTAGTGCAGCGAGTTTGGCATTTGCCTTTTCTAGGTCACCTCAGATACAAGACAAGTAGCGACTTATGGTTGTCTTCCAGGAATGTGCCCCACCTACAAGTTTAACAACAAATATAAGCATTAAAAAATATATTCACAGCCATCCCAAAAAAGAATAAATCATTGACAAATTATAAAGAACAGATTAGAGACTAACGCGATCACTTAGCCTCATCAAGTTGTGCATCCCTCGCTCATTTTACATCCTTAGCAGCTGCACCTAGAACTACCTTCAACATCCACTTTTCATCATCTCCTTGAACTAAACCTTTATGTTGGAACCAGCTCATATCATAACATTTTAACTGCAATGGCCTGTCTATCATAACAACCCCAAATTGATGAAGTAATCTTGTGATCAATCCCTTGTAGGGGAGATCCTTTTTCCTACCCGCTGCTATCTTTAGCATGTAGTTCACTATTTTGAATCTAGGGTTAATTGGGATTCCCTCGATTTCATAGTAGAAAAACATCCGGTTGCTGATAGTGGGCTCGTATGCGTGACCACCCGAGGGAAAAACATTCATGCAGATTCACTCGTACACCAACCTCTTCTCTACACTTAATTCTCTAATATCATACTGATTGGCTTGCCCCACCCCACCACCTACCCTATGGAGGTACTTCTCAACCATTTCAACTGGGAAAAGAGGTGTGTCCTCGGTAATTGCGGACCATTGTTGTTGGTGGAATATTTCAAGAGGCCATCCAAGGTATCAGGATGCAACTTTGTTGGGTCAGTGTATCGGCATTCTAGGACAACATTTATAGTGTACTTTGTGACAGTAACAGTGACTCCATTAACTTTAGTAGATGTTTTTTCTAAGATTAGCATAAAAATGAACAACTTTATTGAAATTAACACAATCCTCTAAAGTCATTAACTTATTCGTGTGTTAATTCTTAAAATAACGGAGTATGTAACGTAATGAGAGTTCCTCAATAACCCCACTACGGACTACCTTAGGATTTGTACACTTGTACATTCATAGGAAATTGACTAACCTCCTCTCCACTTAATCGTTGAAGAACCTCGTCAATACCCCAATCTCAGTGTAGGGTTTATGGCCCCGAGTGTTGCCATTTTCATGGTTGCTTGTCCTACCCCTCAATTTCATGATGATACGTAGGTTGCTTGATTAACTTCAGAAAAGTTACGAGATCGGATCTGTTATGCTATGTGTTACCTAAGGTTTTTGGTTTTCTTTGGTTTGAATTCGATTTGGGGATTTCTTATTTTTAGCCAATTTTGAATGATTATTTTTAATTTGGCAGTTCCAAACTCGGAAATCACTCTTGCATATGTACACGAAGAGAAGACAACGTTCCTCAATTGGAAATACTTCCTATATTTGTTCCAAACTCGACACATGCATCTGTCGGAAAAAAAGATGGAGCATTAAATACTTTTCAAATGGTAATTACGAACCCATTGTGAGAGGTCATCGCCGTACCTCTCAAAGATACTATTTTTAAGCCCAATTTGCTCACTAGATACAATTAAGTAGATAGTTT
>JAULKM010084141.1:0-11485 GCA_032355605.1 Rubia tinctorum
ATTAGAAGATAAGTATAGTTGTATGGTGTACTTTGTACTGTATCTCTGATTAGTGGATTTATTCTGAACTGGGCCAGCACCCGCAGACGTAGGTGGATTTCACCGAACTGCATAATCAAGTTGTGTGTCTCGTGCATTATTTATTTTACATACTTGGTTAAGTTAGACTACGTTAGAACATAGGGTTGCTAGTTAATCTAAAACGATAAAACCAGTTTTTCAGACTGGATCAGTCGCATGCTTTGATAAAGTGTGGGATATTGATCCATGTCCGGTTGATATGTCGAATGGAGAAACGGTTATGGAAATTAAAGAAGGCAATGTGTCCCTTGGTCAAATAATTTTACACAAAGTTTTATTAGCTACTAAGTTGAATTGTAGTTTAGTGTCTGTCAAAATTAGCTCAAGACATGACAAAAATATTGAAATTCACAGACATTATTTGTGTTGTATAGGACCGCACTTCGAGGACGCTGATTGGAGTGTATGTGGCGGGCTGTATGTGGTGTTGGACGTCCTTTTGGTGCATTTAAACAAAGTGATGACGAAACGAAATTTGCTTGCGAGCTAAACAAACTCGAGAAACTTTTTCTCCTAGTGAAAATAAGACATCGGCAGTACTTAAATTATTACACTGTGATTTATGGGGACCTTATCGTGAAAATACGACATGTGGTTCGAAGTATTTTCTTACAATAATTTATTACTTTTCTCGATGACTTTTCTCGAGTTGTACGGGTGTTCTTGTTGATTTTTTATGTTGCTAAAACCTTGAAAGATTTTTTTGTAATGGTAGAAAGACAATTTAATGCTCGAGTGAAATTTTTGCGAAGTGGTAACCGAAAAGAATTTGTTTGTCTAACAAACTATTTGACTGAGGTGGGTATCATTCATCGAACCTCTATAGTAGATACTCCGCAGCAAAATGAAATAGTCGAAAGAAAATGTTAGAATCAATCAGGTTTCTGATTAGATATAGTCTTATCTTCATGACTAGACTAGAGTTCTAGTTGTACTAGTTTTCCTTATTGTAATCTATTTATTCTTATCAGTAATACAACATTTGATCAAGGCAAATCATTCTATCATGGTATCAGAGCAGTGTTCTGATCCAACCCTCTAAACCTTATCAATTTCGGCCGCCTCCCTCTTCTATTTTTTTGGCCAACATTTTTCCCCCTCCCTCTTCGATCAATTTTTCCGACGCCACCAGTCATCATGGCCAATGAAAAATTATCATACAATACTCTTTTCCAATGATGCAAATTAAACTCAACTCCTCCAACTATCTTATTTGGAAACGCCAAATTGGCTATGTCCTCAAGCCTCATAAGTTGTATGGTTTTCTTGATGGTTCCAATCCATGTCCGGTCCTTCCTCCTCTGCCGCCGGCCGGCTCCTCCTTCTCCTACGCCAGTAGCGATTCCTCCCTCCGCTGCCACTAAGGATGATTGCTCTGCCGCCTACGACAAGGCCAAAACAGAGTATGATCAATGGGTCAATGGAGATCAAAGAGTGTGCAGTCTTTAGTTATCCTCCCTCACTCCGGAAGCTCTTCCTGAAATTCCTGACTGACTGCTAAAGAGATTTGGATTAGTATTGCGGCAGTATTTCTGAATAGTAGTACTTCGACCATTCTCACCCTCTGTGCCGATGCTCATAGTTTATGTAAGACTGGTACTGACCATGAACTTCACCTCAAGTTTAGAGTAATTTTTGAACAATTATCTCTTATGGGCTCTCTTGTATCAAATGATGATTAAATTATTCGGCTTTTGACTGCACTTGGTTATGAGTTTAAGGTTTTTTCTGCCCCTCTGATAAATTCTTCTCCTACGCCATTATATGTTGATGTTCTGAGTTGGGCCAAAAATCATGAGGCATTTTTGAAGAATTTACAGAATCAATCAACACCAGCGACAGGGCCCGTTGCATTTTTAGCCGGGGATTCCCCCCCCCACCAACCGCGCTTTGGCACACGCACTGGCGAGGGGCAGCGGCGAGTACGACTTACGCACCGCCAGAGGAGGCCATTTCGGCGGTCGCCGAGGTAGTAGGGGCGGCTGGTCTCCTCATCCGTCAAGTTCTAGTCTTGTTGGTGCCTCGGGCCGCGGTCGGCCGCACTCTACTTGGTGTGGTTGGCCCGGTTATTTTGCTGCAACTTGTTACAAGATGTTGGCCCAGACTCGTCATACAGACTCGACTCACTTGGCTGAAAATTTTCAGCAGTCCATACAGATAGAGTTATCCACTCGCACTTCAGACTGGTACCTTGATTCTGGTGCGACTACTCATATAACGTCTTCCGCTTCTGGTCTGGTGTGCGCCACCTCTTACTCCGGTAATTCTCTTGTTTCTGTTGGTAATGGTGCAACTATTCCGATATCTTATGTTGGTGATTCTCGGATTTTTGATTATTTATGTTTGATTGATATTCTGGTTGTTCCTGAGATTACTAAGATTATGTTGTCTATTAGTAGGCTGACCAGGGATTTAAATGTTTTTGTTACTTTTGATGATCGGAACTTTGTCATTCAGAACAAGGTTTCCAAGGGAGACGATGGCAGGGGCCACAGTGAGGGTGACCTTTACGTCTTGGACAGAGGCGATTCAGCACTAGTTTTCTTTTTGTTGCAGAATAAAGGACGGGCGTCTTACGAGCTTTGGCATGCTCGGCTTGGACATGTACCAATAGTAGTGATTTCCAGCTTACAAAAGTCTGGTTTCCTTTCGCTTTCCTCTTTGTTACCTAAACCTCAGACCTGCGCCCCTTGTGTTATGGCAAAAGGTCAAAAGTTGGCTTTTGTTGAAAATCATAAACGTGTTACGCACGTTCTTGACTTGATATATTGTGATTTGTGGGGTCCTTCTCCAGTTTTTTCATCGAATGGTTTCTTATTATGCCTTGTTTATGGATGATTTCTCACGCTTCACTTGGTTATTTCCACTTTGTCGCAAGTCGGATATTTTTTATACTTACTTACAGTTTGAGGCTTTCATCAAAAATCAGTTTTCATCCAAAATTAAGGTGTTTCAGAGTGACGGTGGCACAAAGTTTACCAACACTCGCTTACGTTCCCACTTTGCTGCTAAGGGCATTCACCACTAGCTTTCGTGTCCATTTACACCAGAACAGAATGGTCGAGCTGAGTGCAAACACTGACATGTTGCAAAAATGGGCCTCACCCTCCTATTTCACTCGCATATGCCTCTTTTGCATTGGGACAACACTTTTGCTACTTCTGTCTACACTATTAACCATTTACCTACGACAATTCTGCAAGGGGTTTCTCCTTTCGCTTTGCTATATAGTCGGCATCCTGACTACTCAAACTTTCATCCATTTGGGTATGGGTTTATCCCTTTGTGCGTCCTTTTGTGGCCCACAAGCTTGCTCCATGGAGTATTCCTTGTGTTTTTCTCGGCTATAGCTCTCAGTACAAGGGCTTTCGGTGTTTTGACCTTTTTATGAGCAAGGTTTATGTCACTCGCCATGCCAAATTTGATGAGATATATTTTCCCTTTGCATCTTCTTCGGTGATGGGTTCTGCCTTATCAGTACTTAATGTCTCACTTTTATAGATCCTGATGGCATTGTCTCTGCTACTCCACCGATTTCTCCACCATCGGCACCTGCTCCATGTACTATTTGTTCTTCAGACTCTGATTCAGTTGCACCGGTTCTGTTTACACCACCGGCTCATCTGCCGCCTAGTCCGACGCTATCCTCTCTGGTCTCAGTGGTCGCCGCCAGGCCACCGGCCTCCCCTACGCTTTTGCCACCTCCAGCTTCTCCTCCACAGGCGCACACACATCGGATGAGTACCCGGTCTGCTACTGGTGCCACTCAGCACCGCGACTATTCATACATTGTGGCACATGGTTTACTTTCTGCTCTCTTGGCCCAGTCAGAGCCCACTGATTACTGTACAACTCTCAAAGATCCTACATGGGTGTCTGCTATGGATGTTGAGTTTTTGGCTCTTCAAGAACAGCATACTTGGGATCATGTTCCACACCCATCAGATGTCAACGTTGTTGGCTCCAAATGGGTTTATCGGCTGAAGTATCGTCCAGATGGTATGGTTGATCGCTATAAGCCTCGTCTTGTCGTACATGGGTTCTCGCAGATTCTAGGTTTTGATTTTGACCATACTTTCAGCCATGTGGTCAAAGCTTCCACCGTTCGGACAGTTCTAGCCATTGCGACGATGCGTTCTTGGCCACTTCATCAGCTGGATGTCAAGAATGCCTTTTTTAATGGTGTTCTTGATGCCCCGGTCTACATGGCACAACCTGTTGGCAATAAGGATTCGATTCATCCTAAGTATGTTTGTTGCTTTCAAAAGGCAATTTATGGTCTCAAGCAGGCACCCCGAGCTTGGTTTTAGCAGTTCAACACTTATCTGTTGCAGCTTGGATTTCAGTGCAGCTCTGCCAACACTTCCTTGTTTGTTCTTTCGAGGGGTTCTTCACTGCTTTACCTACTTGTTTATGTTGACGACATCATTCTCACTGGAAATGATTCGACACTTCTTCGCCAGTTCATTGATCGGGCCCACGGAGAGTTTGCTATCAAGGACTTGGGTGCTCTTCATTACTTTCTTGGTCTCGAAGTGTCGCCTACACTTTCAGGCTTACTTCTTGGTCAAGTAAAGTATGCACGGGATATACTTACACATGTTGGGATGTCGGATGTTGTGCCTGTATCTACCCCATTTGTACCTCGATCGCAGCTTCATAGTTCGAAGAGTCCTCCGTTTTAGAATCCCACTCTATACCGTTCGCTGGTAGGAGCTCTGCGGTATTTGACTATCACTCGCCCTGATCTATATTTTCGGTCAATACTGTCTGTCAGTTTTCCAAGATCCTCGTGACGATCATTATGATGCAGTCACTTGAATTCTTTGGTATGTTCAAGGAACATTACATTTTGGGCTCTCTTTTTGTTCGAACGGTACCCCTAAGGTTCTTGGATATTCTGATGCTGATTGGGTGCATTGTCTTGAGACTTGTCATTCCACTTACGGGTATGTTGTTTTCCTTGGTGGGAATCTTATTTTCGTGGAGTACCAAGAAACAACATACAGTTTTACGTTCCAGAACAGAGTCCGAATATAGAGCTCTTGATAATGTTGCTTTGGAGGTTGTTTGGTTGACTCATTTGCTTCGTGATCTTCGTATTCCGCTGTCTGGTTCCCCACCGTTATTGTGCTCACAAGAAGTAGAAGCATATCGACATTGACTATCACTTTGTTTGGGAGTTAGTAGCCTCTGGCTAGCTTCACATGGCTCATGTTTTCACTTCTCTTCAGATTGCGGACATCTTCATCAAGAGACTTTCTCGTCCGCTATTCAAGTTTTTCAGGACCAAGCTTTGCGTCGTTGAGCATCCGACACTTCACTTGAGGGGGGGTGTTAGAATCAATCAGGTTTCTGATTATATTTGGTCTTATCTTCATGACTAGATTAGAGTTCTAGTTGTACTAGTTTTCCTTATTGTAATCTATTTATTCTTGTCAGTAATACAATATTTGATCACGGCAAATCATTCTATCTAGAAAACATAGGCATATATTAAATGTGGCTCGAGCATTATTTTTTCAAGCACATATGTATTTTGAGTTTTGGGGAAATTGTGTTTTGGTTGTCGGTTATTTGATCAATCGAACACCAACATCTTTGTTGGGAGGCAAAACTCCATACGAAATGTTGTTTGGAAAGTCCCCTATACTTGAAAACCTGAGGGTGTTTGGGTGCTTAAGTGATTCGAAAAGTCTGAATGGAGATCGAGATAAGTTTGTCGTTCACTCACGAAAGGGTGTGTTTCTTGGATATCACTACAAAAAAAATTTCTGTTGTGACACTTTTTTTAACAGTAAAAACACTCAAAAGTGTCGTTAAAATGATTAGTGAAGTTTTTTGAAAATGCCTCTATTTAGCGTGTCACTAAAATATTGTGACGGGTTAATGTGTCGTTATATTTTTGTGACGCCAAAATCATCGTGAAAATTATGACATACAAGAACGTCCAAACGAGTGCTACACATGGAAGCGTCGCAAAAATTACTAAAGCTGGAAGTGCACAAAAAATTGCTAAAGCTGGAAGCGTCACAAAAACTTGCTAAAGCTGTAAGCGTCACAAAAATTTGCTACATCTGAAAGTGTCGCAAAATGTATGTAGAGAATAAAAATATAAATTTCAAAAATTACAATTCAGGCCCCCCAAAATTTCATCAATTACAATTCAACACAGCCATTTCCAATATTTGCAATTCAATATATCAATTTTCAGTAACTACTAATCAACCCACAAAATTTCACTAACTTTCACCCAAAGTCCCTATGAACATAATTTCACTAACTTCATGAATATATTCAGTGGAAGCTTCCTGTAATTAATTATATTAAAAATGAAAACTTGCTAATCAAATGCATTAGGCCGATGCATTGTGCTAATCATCGTAAATGGTATCATTCTATCACTTCTGAAAACAAACAAAAGGAAAATCATAGATACCATAGAACATCACATGCTAATATTAAATGGCAAATGGATATCACATCTTTGCATCGTTGTACTAAATAACAGATACCGGTTGGTATCGTAGATGGACATGTAATTGAGCTAGCCATTAAGGACGAGGACATGACATCGGTGAATGATAGCACACTTGTAGTTCAGCCAACCATTAATAACCAAAGTATTAGGATCAAAAAAGTAAAATCCAAAAGTAACACAACACATAGTAATTAGTTTCTTCATCGAAATTAGGCCTTCAAGAACAATTCTCAGTTAATCAGTTTGTAATGTATAGTACAAAATATCTGAACTCACCTCAACAAGAGCAACAAAAGAAGCCGCCATCATTGCAAATGCTTCTCCAACGTGGAATGTAGGAGCTCCCCATTGAAACAAGGAACTTGAATCCTGCAACAAGGTTTGGTAAATAGGCAATTCCATGGAAATCCTTGTTTACGCAAGGTAATTTATAACATCATAGAACTCACCAAGGAGTTCCACTGATTAGTCCTGAGCGATCTGTCCTGCAGCTTAGCTGAGTCTTCAAGGAAGCATGCTAGTAACCCCCTCCAACAGTTAATAAGGGAGCATAAGTCCACACAATAACCAATAAAAATAGAATTACGAACCGGTCAAACACATTCGTTTTCCCTTTCATCAGGTGTGGTATGCACTGCAAAAAAAAAATAAGTCGTCAGATTAGTTCATAGCAAAAAGAAGAAAAAAAATGTAGCGAGAAATGTGAAGTAAAAGGAGTTTATGTCACCTGTGAAAAGATTATCAGAAGGACAAGCTGAGGCAGTCCAATCTCGACACATTTTCTCAAGCTACATAGGTATATGTAAGATGTAAGAACATCAATGTTCATACGAGGTTTTGTAAATGTTGCTTTGGAACAGATAATTTTCTGCTTACCAAAGGGAAACCAAACTCATACAATCCAAATCTAGATAGCGCGACTAGGGTGATCACGCAAAGTGAACTCATGAACCTGAACCTTCAAGTATGTATCAAATCTTGGAAAAAGAAACAATTCTTGATATATAAATGCCTATGTGAAAACGACATCACTTTACGGGAAAACGACATCACCAAGAGTTGTTGAAGATGAAGTAAGAGGGGGTAGAAAACAAGTGCCACTATCCAGCATAAATTTAAATAGAACAGCACAAAGCAAAGCAAGCAAAAAGCATGAGCTACTCACCAAATCCACGAGGTTATGAGTTTCTATCATGACAACCTTCGAAGTTAGGATCACTCTCCGTACCCCAGTTACTGCAAAAGAAAAGTGGTAAATTCATCTATAAAGATAGTGCCTCGAGATCTAACCTGGAGTTGAAAACACTGAGTAAGTTATATAGTCGCACTCCGACCAAAGGTCCAAGCTGTATGTTAAACGAGATCACTTGGAGCTGATGAAAGGAGCATAGTCCAAATAGCCCATTTGGAGTCGCCACATCCAGAAAAGATCCTGTTTGAACCTGCCCACAACTGCAATAGATGTGCATATAGTCTCAATGTGTGCACATAAATGTAAAAACAAGGTATAGTTATCCTCAAATGGCATCATATGATAAGCCTCTAAACTCACCCAAAGGTAACGAATGTCTCAAGAGATCCTTCTTAACCGCGTTCGCTTTTCAAGTGTAGAATGTCTTCCACTAGAATTCCAGAAGTTGAAGTTTCAAAAGAGATGTACGACACTAAGGACAATGATTATATACATCAAGACAAGAATCCTGATGGGTGCAGAGGTTGTTGCTACAGCTAACTTTCTTGCTCGTCAATGATGCATTTGGGCTGTATATGCTTAGATCAAAGTCCTGCATAAAGAAAGTAGATCAAAGAAGAAAATCATGAGCTTTTCCAAAAGCATGTTGTAATGAGGATTCCCAACTGAAACTATAGAAGTGAAATAAATCGAATCAAGAACATGCATTTTTTCATTTACAAGCAAGAAAGTTCCCACCTGTAAGAACATGCTAAGCAGGCAGTCCCACCAAATTTCTGAGAAGTCTATACTCCGTATATTGGTTCTGCCAAGGCGTTTCAGTTTCCAGTCATTCTCCGAAACCACTCTCCAATTTTATACAAAGCACAATGCAAAAATGATTACGCATCAAATAGAGCACCAGGGAATCATCAATAAGGGCACATCTCCCACATTCACTGGGAACCTAAAACAAATCACTCCCTGTATCCAGAGACACCATAAACTTCACAAATGTGATTATCCAGAGCCACCATAAACTTCATCAAATTGCTGGGGTTTTTTAGTAGACATGTATTTTCCTTATTGTCCTCTCAATGTCAATAGGAACTAGAGAAGGCATAAGAAAAGTGACTAGGAAAGTTAATTCCACTTATTCTTCAAGAATTATTAAGCCACTGCAACCACATTATATTCATTGACAATCTTGAAGAAGATAATTAACAGGTTTGATATATACTGGAAGACTGGATCAATAAAAAAATACTGACCTGGAGGTCACTTAGGTAGCGATCTACCACAGCAGCTCCGTGCTATAAATTTCGAGAAAATTCAGTCAGAACATTAGAGAAAAACACCGATAAACATCATGTTTTAAAGTAGAAGAAAAACATAGGCAATGTACCTCATATCGGGAGAAGCGTTATCTTCACTTCAGGAGAAGCATTCCCATTCTCAACAACTAACTCAACTTGAGCATTGAGTTGTGAAACCAAGAATACTAAAAGCTAAACCTTCTTCCATTATAAGTTCTGACCTAATATCTAGTATCTAAAAAGTGAAGGTCTCCCTTTCAAAACATTTCAGTAACTCTAATAGATTAAAATACAAGTCAGAGTTTCCACACTACTCACATTCATCTGAACATCTATAACAGGCTCTTGAATAAAGAAGTTTGAGGCCCTTGAATACCACACTATATCTTCTTCCTGTACATAACAGACATTTACATGAAAATGACAAGTAACATGATCATCAAAGTTAATGTCAGCAACTGTGCACAAACCTCTAATATTTTGACCAAGAGCCACTGACAACATATTTCCTAACTCGTGCCAGCTACAATAGACAGTAAAAAAAAAGAAGTAGTGAGTAAAGACATTAAATTGGATGATGATCTACTGTGATAGTTGATCAGCTTGACTGCAAGTCTACAATCCCACATACCTTGTTCATACTCATAGCACTGGCAAATTTATCAATTTCTCGCCACTTCCTGCCACTCAACCTTTAATGCAAGACAAGATAATCCTAAGTGATCTCTTCTCGAGCCTAATGACTGTTACTTCACTTATGCTAGTTATGTGCATACACAAATGTCACAACACCTGGTGTTAAAATTGGTCTATAGTGAATAGAGGGTAAGGGTTGGTGCAGATTTTAACACTTACACAAGTATCAAAGAGATGCAGTTGCAAATCTCACCAGGTACCGGACAACTGGTTTCAATGAAGGTCCCCAGCCAAGGTAACAAGGGAAACATGTGAGTCGTGAGAGTCACTCTACCCCAACCACATGGTATGACAAGTGGAGTGCAAACTCACTGGCTGCAAATCTGCTGACATGAAACTCAACCGCAGCAAAAGCATCCCTTACAATGCTGGTACAATGACTGATCGTATGCAACATAAAATTAGGCCTTTGGAGCCAAAAAAAGCTAGTTGCATTCAGTAAATCCAAAAAGGTAAACATCAATATTAAAAAATGCAACACACTGAAGAAGATAAAAACATCATCTAAAAGTTCCAAATCAGCTTTAATAACCTGGAAAGCTTAAAAACGTGCAGTGGGAGCGAAAGCATAGAGAGATCTGCAAAAGCAAACTGTAATCAAAACATCAGACACTATGATAGAAGGGGAACACAAATGTGATTGAATGTTCACCTCAATCACTCCGCTGACAATGATACCACCTATCTCAGGCTTGTACCTAAGAAACTCCAACATGATATACTCAACTTCCAAACCAACAAGTAATCTTCACCATAAAAACACTCAAATTCCAACCCAATGAACAAGCAACCTTCACCATAAAACACTCAAATCCCAACTCAATAAACAAATAATCTTCATTCTTAACCATAATACAATCTAATCTACAGCAACTGACCTTGCCCTCCGAGTTTGAACATACAAAAGCTGGTTAACCCACTCAACCACTCCGCAGAGCATCACCACAACGCGGACGTCAATCTCCGATGTCCCGTGCCCCTTCAAAAAAAAACCCAAATCAGCTAGGGCTCGGGATTAAAAACTCAAAACTAAAGAGAAAGGAAATGAAGGAATTATGTACTTGAGCGTGCCGCTTCTGCATCGCGCGAACCGCTAACGTCGACTGCAAGCCTGCGCCCGAGCTCGTCCAAGCCGTAGTGAGATTTTTTCTCGACGCATAGTCGTGGCTCCAGGAGAACCGCCGGAGCTCCGCCTTGAGTTTCTGCGAAAACTGTCGTGCCTTTGCCTTGAGCTTCTCAGAGAATTGCAGGAGCCGATATGACAAGCTCCGCCTCATCGTCAGCGACCGTGAAGTGCTCGTCGGCGTCTCCACTCTGATCCCAAGCGTCCCCGCCATGAGTAGAGTGATGTCATTCCAGTCAATTCTGCTCACGGCCGCTGCCGCCGGCTCCACGCTCCTCCCGATGATGGTGTCGTCGTCCTATAGATCGAGCGTGGCCTCCACGAACTCCTCCTCGCCGCTGCTGAGGAAGACATGGACGCGGCAGGCGACAACGTGCAGCTTCCTTCCGCAGCCGCAACGAAATCTGATCCCCACCGCTTGTCGTGCTTACCGAGTGTTCACAGTCCAAGTGTTGGTTCCGTTAGAGGTGAAGACAATGTAATCGTTGAAGATGCTTCCTCGGACAATGAAGACTTGGAGAAGATAAGGAAAGGTAAAGGAAAAATTATTGATGGCACGGCTAAGAGTAGCGGGAAGGCTGGAGTTGGAAACCGAGGGCCTGGTCTAGTCATTGGTG
>JAULKM010084161.1:0-11484 GCA_032355605.1 Rubia tinctorum
AGAAGGACCAAGTAGGACAACAAAGACATATACGAAGTCTTTCGTAGATGTGAGGTAAACAATCCACTCTTGAATGCTATAAATCAAATATATAGGTATGCTAAATTTCTAAAAGAGTTACGTGCCATCAATAGGAAACAAAAATTTGTAAAGTAAAAAGAACAATGGAAAAGGTGAATATGTCTCAGCCATTTTTTATGGGGAGTTATCTCCTAAATGCGATGATCCGGGAATGTTTACAATTCCTTGTGAGATAGGAGCGAAATTTGTTAACAATGTCATGCTAGACTTAGGTGCTTCCATTAATGTGATTCCATATTCTCTGTATGAAAGTCTAGATGTAGGCACTTTGCACAAAACCGAGGTTGGTATCCAACTAGCTAATCATTCTAGCACATACCCAGAAGGTATTGTGAAAGATGTGTTGGTGAAAGTTGATTCTTTGACTTTCCCTGCCGATTTCTATGTCCTTGATATGGAGAGTGATAGCCGTGTCACACCTATTTTGTTAAAATGGCCATTTTTAAACCTTCAAGGACAATAATTGATGTCCATAATGGAACATTAACTATGGAATTTAATTGGCGGAAGATGGAATTTGACACTCACAATTCTAATGATCATTCTAATGGATATTATTCTTTCCAATCTATTGAAGTTATTAATGATATAAAGCAAAATGTTTTTGAGCCCAAGGATGGTAGTTACTCAAATGTTTCCATAGATTATTCTTTGATTTTAAATGTTGTTAGTACTAATTTGAAGGAAAATAACAATGGTGAATACCCTCGTGGGAAAGCAACTTCCAACACCCTTCGTGTGTCTAAGGTAAAGCCTATAAAGGCGGGTTTCCCTCATTCTCGTGAGAAGACTTTGGTGGAAGAGTGCAAACCATCATTGAAAATTGTTAAATGTTCATCTATTGGGGAAGGAGAGAAACCCCGGAATGCTCATCCGATGTAGATTTCCATTGAAAAAAATGTGAGCTACTAGACATGTTGAGAGAACATGAGGAGTCATAAAGCTATGTGCGGAAAATCATGATAGGGGATGATGTAGATCCCACATGTTTTGTCCATGATAGAGGAAAGGAATCCGATATTTTTGGTCCATGTATTGAATAAGCCCAAGAAGGGAGGTAATTGTGTCGAAGACATTAAACAAACTTGTTTTTTATCATCCGGATTATCACTCTATAACTTCCCTTGATGTTGGTTCAATTTAAGTTTTTCTTGGTAAATTCATTATTTTTGTTGTGTTCGTTTCACGGGTGCGTGTGTCTATGATTTTTAGAAAATTGAAGTGCATTGCACCAGAAGAAAGAAGATGTGAAGGAAATGAGAAGGGAAAAGGCTTGGAAGTTTGTAACTTATGAATTTATTTTATAAGTGTGGGAGCCCATGTTTGTCGCGATTCGCGACAGACACATTACGAGTCGCGGCGAACAGGGGCTTTTGAAAACTCCCAAATTCATTTGATCACAAGTTGGGACAAGCCTGTTGCGCTCAAAATGAAAATCATAACTATTTTATGAAAATGTGAACTTGCAGATCAAATTTTTCGCCAGATAGACCTATCGCTAGTCGAGACACTATGTCACAAGTCACGATGGTCTTATCGCGATCGCGATGGAAATCAGAAATTTTGGCCAAAATTCCTGCTCCTAATAACATGTTTTCATGAGTAGTGACGGATCTGTCACGAGTTGCGATAGCCTGTCGCGAGTCGCGAGTCGCGATGGTCATTTCGCGATTGTGACAGAAATCAGAAAGATTTTGAAAATTTTGCAAGTCCCAGGATCGGATTTTCTCAACTCGTGTAGTAACGTACGAGTGCGGTATCGGTTTGACTTTTGGGAGTCCATTGACTCCATCATCGCGACTCACTATAATTCCATCGTGAATCGCAACACTGTGCATATATGGAAAAAGGGCAGAACCCTATTTTTCCTATTTCCATTTCTCCTCCACCGTGATACCACGTCTTCTCCACCGTCCCACCACCTCTTCCCCACCAAAACTGGCTGGATTCATCCATAAAAACCGGCCAAAAATATTCCCCATCATAAACCCTCCACTAATTCACATTCATTTCACCAAAAAATCCAACAATCCGTTCGAATTAGAAAACCTAGAATTGGGGATTTTGAATTTCTGATTGCTTAAGCTTGGAATTTTTCGTGGGGTAGGTTAATTCAACATCCTAAACTTCAAATTGGTACATTTCTTCAACTCTTTGCTCTTGAATTGTTATATTCATTGAATTGCTAATTTGTGTGAATGTGCTATTTTATATGAAATTATTGGAATATTGATTAATTGATCATCTTTTGTAATATGGATTAGTAATGGTGAATAGGTTTAGAAATTTATTCTTTTTGTCATATGGATTGTTCATGTTTTTTATTTCTAGTGGTATAATGTTTTGGATTGTTGAATTTTTTGTTCTAATTTAATGTTAGGTTATGAAAAATAATGGAACAATAACGGAACAATATTGTAGTGTTTGACTTTGCTCAGGTTTTTATTAGGCTAAATTTTGGCTTTAGTTTGGCTTTGATTAGGCTAGTTTGGATTTTATTAGGTTAGTTTGATTAGGCTAGATTTTGGCTTTGGTTTGGCTTTTCTTAGGATGGTCTAGCTTTATTATTGTAACATAGTATATTTAGCATTGCAATTAGATTGAAATTTATGCACATGGACATAAATGCATTTTACATCATTATAGTGGCTCTCTCATGATTGTAGTATATTGGCTACATCATTTTCGTTACAATTGCTAATTTCCATAATGATGTTTGTGTGCTTATTGCTATGAGTTGCATATTAGTTTGTAAAAATATGTGCTTTTGAAATAATGTCCAAGTGATTATTGCATAATGTATCTCTTATTTCCATGTGCGTCTGATGTGGTTTGCTATATTGAATAAACATGGCCCTAAAGAAGAGATCGAGAGCAGGTCCTTCTACCACACCACTACCTCTTTCGTCAGTAGTCGAGCCTGCACCACCACCTCTCCCTGACAGATTCATGGGATTGCGTCAGATCACCGGCGCATATGCTGAGAGGTGGGACACTTTATCTTCGAGGAAGATACATGAGACCTGTTTCGCTGATGAAGCCACATTGGAGGCCCTTCAGCTGAAGGAGCCGATCATATGCCTCCTCGATAAAGGAGTTATGAGATGTTTCTTGTCCTGGGGAGCACCCACATACTAGAGATACACCCTGCAGTTATAGTCCACGGTCAGGGCGTACATAGAGATGGATGGAGTGCCCTTCTAGAGGTTCATTCAGTTTCATCTGAATCACCGATCATACGAGATGAGCCTCTTGGATATTGAGGAGGCTTTTGGGTGGGACAGAGCAGAGATCCGGGCGAGGTTTGATCCGGAGAGACACACTCCCACCATTGAGGAGAACTTCTTGTTCTGGCACACGATCACCAGGAACACACAGAATTCTAGGGACAAGAACAATGTCATCATCCATTCGACCCTTCGATATGAGCACCACCTCATCTCCATCACGCTATTATGTCGCACTGAGGCGACAAATGTTCCAAATGATGAGATTCGGTTTCTTGGGGAGCTGAAGAGTGAGGGAAGGAGATATGGATGATGGACAGATTTTTGGGTCACGAAGATCCTGGAGGTGGAAAATAATGAGAAAGGTAAGATATCATTAGAGAGCATAATCACCCTACTTGCAGAGAAATTGTGCATCGCCGCACCTGACGGCCTTCAGGAACTTATCGCATCACATCGACCCGGATGGTCAACTTCTACTTATCGCATCATATTGACCTTGATGGTCAACTTCCACTTGATCAAAACTATGATAGATCCATGGGTTTTCCATTGGTTGTACGGGGCTGGAGGTTCACCTTCAAAAAGCTTCCATAGCCCCAGCATACAAAGCTGGAGCTGGACACCCTATTGACTGATTTGGCAATCGAGCCAGATACAGAGTACATGCAGGGATTTCTTCAGGAGTTTAACAACCTCCCGATCCAGTCTGACGAGGATGCTCTACCCTATGCTATGGATCCGTCGTAGGATGCACTTCATTCGCCACATCCTTCTCCACAACACTAGCAGCCTGATCTGATGCAGGAGGATCACAGCAGCCGCAGCCAGCCTCAGGAGCTTCCAGCAGATTTCTTTGACAGGCTGCACGACATGATTTACGACCACAACTTGTAAATGTTGTGGAACTTATTGGACATAGATAACGAGATTGATCAGCTCACATCCAGAGTCTGGGATATGCAGGCACGCGTTGGTGGGACCCCGTGCCCAGATCCCGAAGCATTGAGGTGCAGGGAGAAATTCTAGAGGAATGAGGAGTGGATGTCTCTATATCAGCAGCACTATGGACATGGTGGTTCATATTCACAGCAGTGATTGTGAGCACTTTTCATTCGTGTACCCCCCCCCCCCCCCACTTGGTTATGTATTGTGTTCTACCATATTTTGTATACATTGAGGGCAATGTAGTATTCTAGTGTGGGGAGGGGATTGATCATTCACTGTTTTCTTTTTGGGATGTGATATTTTGGATGTAGACTTGGATATTTTTTCTTGCCTTTTGGATGCTATATTTTGATGCATTTGGATATTTTTTTAGTTATGACATGCTGAAGCTTTTTGGCAATTTTTTATTGGAAAAACACAGAAAATTTAACATTTTTTAAATTTTTGAAAAAAAATTGAAAATGAAAAAGAACAAAAATAAATATATTAAGGTTTTATATGAGTCTAGTAGATAATCTTTGTCTTGGGAGCAATAGATTAAGGCTTCCAAGCCCATGTCTTGACAACTATACATAAGTTATTTAATGCTTTGTTATTGTGCATTTATTGTGTTTGAATGTTGGTCGTTGAATGCATTAATGGTGTTGGAAGTTTGGACATATGAATTTCTTGTATGATTATTTGTTAGGGTTGCGAGAAAGTAGCTAATTTTCCCCTTTTTTATATGGATACCAAGAGTATGAATTAGAGCTTCTAATGGTGTTAATGGTTTGATAAATGGTAGATGAATGTGATAATGTTTAATTATTTTTCATGTTTGTTTTGTGTAGCAAATGGGAGAAGTCTATGAAAGTTGATCGTTCTGGAATAATCCTGTGTAAATACATGGATTAGTTCAATGCTTAGACACAGTGTAGTGTTTATAAGTGTTACTAAAATTATTGATTCTCCGTACTTAATGCAATTAATGGGATAATTTTAGGCGTTGATCGACTAAAGAAGTCATTAATGAGGTTTAGCCAGAGATGTCGAATTCACTGTTGTAAACTACTATCAAAAAAGGATAGAAGATTTATCTTCACACTGAGTAGTAAAATTATTGAATAGGTTGTATGTTCAGGGATAGATAAGTGGCTTGGAAGTGGAAATAAATTGCATCCAAGGTCCCATAACTTGTATTTAATCTCTTCTTAGTTTTTTGTTGCATATTTAATAGATTTATATTTATTTCTAGATAACTTGTGTTTAAATTCATAACTTAGAAAAATCAACTGAAAATCCCCCCCCCCCTTTTTACATGCTTATACACACACACACACACACACATATATATCTATATATTTGTATGTATATATGTATGTATATATATATATGTGTGTGTATGTATCTTTATATTTAGTCTAGTAGTTGCCCTTATATGTGGAAACCCTTAGGAAAATTCCTGTTCTTCGTGGACGACCCCGACTTGTCATTATCTATTTAGTTATAGCTAGGAAGTAATTAGGGCTTATAAACAATATATTTGAAAGGTACGACGACGACCTCCCATAAAGTCATAAATTTTTCTGAAATAAATGCTCAACATAATGAATCTTGTGTGATTGAAAATGTTTTCTTAATGAAAATTTTGAAGATAAGGAGGTGTTACCCGATATTGAAACCTTTCATGCTCTATCTTATATGAGTGAACCAATGATACACTTGTTGATGAACATGTCTCTTTTGGTGTGATTAAAGATGCTTTTCCCTCGATATTACATACTAACTTGCAGCAGAAAAAGAAGCAGGTTAGGGAATTAACCAATCTTAAACCCCTTCCGATTCCCAAGATCAACAAGAATGTATCTATGATTGAGAAAGATGGGCATGTTCACTATGTCTCACCAAAGATTAAGGGTAAGGCTAAGGTAATGTGGAGACCTGTCCACAAGGACGTGGTTGTCGGTGGTGTTAAGGGTGGTAATTCCGGTGACCCATCAAACTGTTTTCCTTAGATTTTAAAAAAATCAGGAAATAATAAGTCATGAGTAAGAGATGGGGATGGTATACAGAGTCACTAGATTATAGCGCATCCCTAATTACAGAGATAGTGATATAAGCATGTATTGGTGGCAGTACCTTGCATGATGGATGAGGGAAATATTTGGCTATCTCCACACTATGTGACATAGGCATGAGATAGGTTTCTATTCTTATATGTGAATGAATCGAGGATAAGAACCAATTATCGACCATGTTACACAAATACCCCCATGTGTTGATTAATATAGTTTATTACCGTATGTTCATGATAATAGTTTGATACTTGAAAATCACCCTCCCCCAAATGGTTATTTTCACAGCACTTTTTATTCCTTACACATGGTCAGATTGACGACCCGACCACAGTTTTGCGTAGCTAGTTTCTAGATTTATAACATCTTTGTGGACCATTCCAGTACTTGCCACTATTTACCGTTATTATTAGCATAGTAGTAGGAACGGGAGCAACATTATAAATTCTATATTTGACCCTTAATATCCATTGTTAGTCTTCTTTTGTGTGTTTAACGACGCACGGGAAGGGAGCAGGTCACTCAAAGTTCGCAAAGGTTACCTACGAGACACTGAATGGAGTGACATCGGCCGCACAATTCAAGACGACGTCGCTCCATGAACCAAGACGCAATAAGTGACATTGCAGACACGAACTAATGTAAGAGAAAATTAACCCTCGTCGGACCTATAACTGCGACATCGCTCATTTAAAACGGGGTTGTGTTTAGTGATATGCCACGTTACATGATAAACGATTACGGAAACTGTGATATTGGATCGTACGACGTCGTACTCTCCCATGCACGTCGATAATGCATTGGTTCCACCCTACTTCACTCACTACTCGATCAACAAATCATCAAATTATCAATTACTCCCGTTTTTTTTGAAAAGAAAACGATGTAAAAATATAATTAACCGCGGTTCAGAACCGCAATTAGAAACCATAATGAGCGACGTTGGTAACAAATTTAAGCGATTTTGCTTACGGTGAAAAACGACATCGCAAATTTTCTATGTCAACATCGATCACCATGACATCACACGAAGATGGAGTAGTCACCAAGCTTAGAATACGGACCGACATCGCTCTATTGTCGACATGGTCGTCGGTTGAGGAATATTTACCTCAGTTATTCTCATGAAAAACTGAGGTAAAAAATATTTTTTTACCTCGGTTTCGAACCGAGGTAAAAAGTGTACTTTTTACTACACTCACATTTGCGTCGGTTTTTGGAGGGGTGAAAACCAAAGTAAAAAACTTTCAAAGATCGAGGTAATAGGTGCTATCTCTTGTAGTGAAATACGATTTCACCAGACACAAACATACTATGACAATGTCAACTAACAAAATGAAAATACCTCCTGGAAATTTCTCGGGCTGTACTCCTTTCACCACTTGGGCTTAATCAAGTTGTCCGAGTAATATGCAATTCGAGTTCAAATACCTTCTCTTTCCGGAGTTACATTATAATGGCTTCTCAGTAGATATGCCATGTTGGCATGAGCTGCAATGAGAGACCCACTTCACTTTATTGTGTGAACCACATGACCTTTGCTTGAGGGGAAAAAAAGTTTGTCAAAGAAAAACACCTTGTAATTTCTTCTTAAATATTCCATATGACCATAGATATTTTCGTTTTCTGCTCGAGTAAATGTGGTGGATTAATGTTACGACAAGCAGGTGCAGTTCTACTAAGTACTTACTCCGATACAGATTAAAGTGCTTTTAAAAAAAATTAAAGTTAGGACAAACAAGTGAATTCTAAACTATTGTCATCATTAACCTTTTGATTCTCTATTTTATTTTTAAACACTCTTAAATGTTAATTCATATCAATTTCATATAGTCAAACTGTTAACTTGAACTTTTGTTGATATTTTGATGGGCAAAAATGCTCTTTACTATTCAACTCCAGAATTCTTTGAAATTCAGAAGAATGTATTTTTGAGCCATGCGTATAGCGCGTGATAAATATCAACTCTGATCTTGCATGGCTCGAGAAGTCATTATTCCGAATGCAACGAATTATGAGATTGAATAGAAAAAAAATATTTTCGCTCCTTAAAAAAATGTCAGTGAAAGTTGAACTTAACGTTTTGACCAAACAGAAGTAACACGACTTAACACTTCTTTTAGTTCAAGGGCCCGGAGTGTTCAATAATATGGGTCAATCATGAATGACGACAATAATTTAGGGGCTTATGGAATCGTTTGCCCTTAAAGTTATGATCATATATATGAATAGATATATTATAAAAATAAAATCATACGTAGTATAATTGAATAATTAATTGTGTTTAAATATAAATATTTTATTGTTAGTTTTATGTTTATATGTATTAATAATAGAGTATGTCTCTTGAAAGGCGTTCTTTCCATAAGTTATGGAAAGACCAATGTTTAAACTGTAAATTTGAAGAAATCAAAATAAAAATTTTGGGTTGTATTAATCGGGTCATAAACCAATCACTCCTAAATGTTACATAATAAAATTTTAATATTGCCACTAAAATATTTTACCTTTCTATAATTCCAATTCAACCCGTCTTTCCATATACCTATGGAAAGAAGGTTTTTCCAAGACTTTGCATTAATAATAACCTAACTTATGTTTTAGAAACCGTAAAAGGAATTCCTTGAAATTTAGTAGTACGAAGAAAACTAAAGATTACTCATTTTCCTAATGACACAATTAAATTTAAACAAAGTCTTGTTTTCAATCGTTAACCGTTAGATGCGGTTATTATTATTTTTATTTTTAATCAATACTATCGAAGAACACTAACAGAAAAAAGGCCTTTACCGATAAATTTCTAAAAACACTTTTATGTTGGTATGGTAATAGATTAATATTATGACATTGTGTTTATTACTAGAATTGAATCATCAAAATTTGTGTGATTACATAATAGATATAAAGACAATACAAAAATTGTGTCCTAAAAATGATATATTAGGACATTATGTAAAAGGCATTTCCCAACATTTTATAATTGTTTATGGATATTAATGCTATAAAGACAATAATTTATGTAGCACGATTAAATCAAAATTAGCATAATATATTTGAATTGGATAAAAATAAAAATATGGTATAAAACCTTATTATCACATTTTATTCATTTATGCATATTTATTTCTTAAAAATTAGAGTGTAATCATTAAATAAGCATAATTCATTTATATTGAAGAAAAATAAGAATGTGGTATAAAATCTTATTCCTACACCTTTTCATTTATGCATATTTATTCCTTGAATATTAGAATGTATTCATGAAATTAGCATAATTTATTTAGATTGAAGAAAAATGAAAATTTCATATAAAACCTTTCACCACACGTTTCCAGTTATGCATATTTATTCCTTCAAAATTAGAGTGTAACCATGAACAAATTATAGTTATATAAAAATAATATTTTTGGGAAAAATTATAAGTGTAATTAAAGATCAATTAATCAATAATTGTAAGTCATTATACATTTCATTAGTGTTATAAAACACTTTTAATACAACGCCAAATACTGTCCTATGTATATTATAGTGTGATAGTCATGTGTGTGGGTTTATTCTAATCGTGACATGCATAAATAAGTCACATAATGGGATTTATTGGGACATCAAATTATTGTGCTAATATTTTCAAAATAAAACATGTGCTATTAACTTATCCATCTCTACGTGTAATGAACTTGGTTTAGTGGTAAGTCACACAATCTGTAAATGAGAGGTTCAGTGTTCCAAACACACTCCCATCAAGAATTGAAACACATCCCCGTCAAGAATTGTGAATATTAGAGCAATTCCTTGATGGATATTACCCAACGTCATAAGACCGTGTCGGTGGTCCCCGCTGTGCTTTACTAACCTGCATGTGGCCGATGATGGTGAGATCGTAGTGGTTTCGGTTTCGGTGACAGTAGTTCGTGGGTGGTGTGGCCACACATAATAACATTGGCAAAAGTCACACATCAATATAGTGTTGGGATACTAAAAAGTTTCATTATACATGTATTTTAACAATATTTTTATGTGTCAACAAAGATATTTTTCTAGTAGCGGAATATGGGGTAGTTTTTTCACTGGCTTCACAGACAACACGACAAAGAGATCTTATACAAATAATAGTGGTTTCAATAATGGAATATGTTTATTGGGCAGTTGAAACACAGGTAGTTTGAAGCTACACAATATACCACGTTGGTTGCTATACAAAACTTTTAGCAGCTTCTGATGAGAACAAAAGCATTTTCCGAGAAATGTTTGTAAATATTTGGTCTTTAAAGTCTTCAGATTGTTGCCTCCCTTTTGTGAAGAGTGTTTTTTTATTTTTTTTTGAGAAGTATAACTTTCTTTTATGTGGATTTGAGTTTATCTCCAAAATCATCTTAAGAAGAGATGACAGAGTAACTTAAAAATTAACTGCATCAGTTGCACAAACAGAGTGTCTGAGTAACTTCAGGAAAACAGCTAGCATCAGTGTCATTAGTGTTATTTCTTCCTTCTTCCACTCTTAATGATTAGCTCAAAAGCTCTAGAATTCCTTTCTCAGCCACACGTCCATGTAGAAACTAGCATGATATACCTCATAGCCAAATCATTTCCCAATACTCAATAAAAACTCATTTAAAATAAGCACAACATGAGTACTAAGCAAAATAAACATGATGCTTCACATCCTAACATCAAATAGGTCGAAGTGGACTATCAAAACATGAGCGCCTAGCAAACAAAGCATGATTACCTCCAATTCAGATAAAAAGCTAATTCATCATCCTCCGGTAATCCACATACTAATTTTCTTTTTTGATCAGCATGCATATGCATGTGTATTTTTCTAGTGTTGTCTCATCCAAATTGTGAATAACTTTAGTCCCGTCAAATGGGTTAACTGGATAAATCCATTATTCAAACCTAATTAACCAATTATCCAATGGGTTATTATCCAACTAACCCATTTATTAATGGGTTTTAATGGGGTGGGTCTAGGGATGATCATGGGTCGGGTCTGGGTCGAGTCTAATAAGACCTAGACCCGACCCTAAGAAAATTTAGTTAGACCCGTACCCAGACCCGATGGGTCTAAACGGGTCTTGGGTCCAAAACGGGTCCAAATGGGTCTAATATTTTATTTTGTTTTCTTCACTAAATAAAATATATATTATCTTAAATGCAAATAATTGAAGTTC